>VWZO01014666.1:203475-276083 GCA_013396975.1 Bucco capensis
TTTTTTAAGCGGCGGACAGAAAGAGGGAGAGAGAGGCAGAGACAGAGAGAGCAGGAGGAGAGCGCTCTGTTCGTCCTTTCTGCCACCACCACCCCGACTTGCGGAGAGGGGTCGGGCCGAGCGGCGGCGGGATCAGCCCCTTCCCCCCGGGGAGGCGACCCCGGCTCGGGAAGCCGCCGGAGGCAGCCACCGCGAAGAGAGAGCGCAAGAAAAGAGATGCATTGAAACTTTCCGCGCAAACTTTGGCGTGAGTGCGCGAAACCGAGCGAACGAGGCGCGGGTGCCTGCCTGCCCCAGCGCGGAGAGAGCAGCCGCGGAAGGTCGCCGCTGTGGAGCTCGGACTACCCGGCGGCGGGGGCCGGGCGGCGGCGGGGTGGCCGCGGAGCCTGCGCTCGGCCCGGCGGAGCGCCCACCGAAAGCAGCAGCGGGAGCCGGCGGAGAGCCGGGCTTATGGAGGGGTGAAACCGGAGACCCCGAAGAGGAACTCTCCTTCCCTCGGAGCCCCTCGCAGCGCCCGGCCGGTGGTACCCCAGGAAGCAGCCGCGGCGGGCGCGGAGGAGGCGCAGGCGAGAGCGCGGCGGGGCGGCGGCGGCGAGGTGGCGGCGGCGAGGCGGAGCGCAGCGGGGCCCCCTTCGCAGCGTGCGCCGGCAACCATGAACTTTCTCCTCACTTGGATCCACTGGGGGCTGGCGGCGCTGCTCTATCTGCAGAGCGCGGAGGTAAGCGGCGGGGACTGGGACGGGGGTTCTGTGTCCCGCGTACGGGGCGAGGGGGGGAGGGGCGGCGGCGGCAAAGACCTTTTTCCTCCCCTCCCTTTTTTTCCCGTCTTTTTTCTTCTTCCCCTCGCTACACCTTACCTCCCCACCTGCCCGGTGCGGTGCCGCCGCGCTGCTGGCACCGGGTCCGGGTGGGTGCCTGCAGCGCAAGGACGTGTGTGTGCGTGCAGTGCTGCAGCAGGGCGGGAGGGGAATCGCTGCCCGGAGCTTCGCAGGCCCCCGGAGCAGCCGCTGGCTGCGCTGTGCGGAGTGCCCGCGCACATGTGCGCGCATTGCACGGCCTCGGCGTGGGTCTGCCGGGGCGGAGGGACCGTGACTGGGCCCGGGGCGGCGCGACGGGGCGCGGGGCATGGAGGCAGCGCGCTGGCTTCTTGCATCAGCCTTGCCTCCCGTCCTCGGGTCTCCTGACATTGCAAAAGGGTGTTTCGGTGGTATTTGCCTTGGGTACCAGCTCGGGTTCGTGCCACCGAGTGGAGTTCAAAATACCAAGCTGGAAAAACAAATAGAGATCAAAGAGGACAAAATGGATCCTGAATTTCTTCCAGACTTAAGAAAAAAAAAAAAAAATCAAAATACATATCTCTTGCACCGAGGTTACAAAATCGTGTGTTTTTCTCTGTTCTTCCTCCTCAGTCACTTTTATTTTTGCCTCATTGTCATTCCTGATGGATTAGAAACCAACTTCTCCTCCTTCTCTTTCTGTTCTGTTTTTTTTTTTTTTTTAAGAAAAAAAAGGACAGCTTTCTGTGCAAACCTGTCCTATAAATCTGTTTTCTAAAGAGTCAAGAGAGCTGTGTTGCCAAGAGATATTAAGGGGTTTAGACAGAGTGCCCACGTGAGAGTGGCTGTTCGCTAGGCGGGCATGGATTACGTTTTAAAGGCTATAACAGGTTAGGTCGCTCCTGCCATTTCTTCTGGGCACTTGGAGAGAGAGGGGGCCAGATCATCTCCCACAGTCGTGAAATTAAACGTCAGTTGCAAACTAATCAGTTATTCATATTGTTTGTTCAGCACCGATGCTGGAAGGTAACTCCCCAATTAGGAGCCATTTCAGCTGTAACTGAAGTCATGCAGGCACTGCACGCTTTGTTTCTAGACTGTTACAGCTCTACTTTCTCCAGTGACAGCTGCACATTAGGCTGTACTCGGTGGGAACTGAGGTGCAGCTTTCACTCAGGTGTGGCACAGAACAGCTCTGTGGTGCGTGCCTGCCAGATTTGGCCCGTGAGACAATTCTTTCCTCTCTCCAAGAGTTTTTCCACCAGTACCTAAACCGAGGGGCTTTTTTTTGCCTCCCAGCTCGTGAGTAAACTTGTACAGTAGTGTCTGTTCTCCGGCTATAGATTAGACAACTCTATCGGTGTCTGGTGATAATACTCTTTAACCCTCCCCTTGCTCCTTCTCTCCTCCCCTTCCTCTTCTCCAGAGGAGGAAGTGGCAGATAGGTAGAGTCCAGGTCAGTCTGTCTCTAGGAGTCACATTAAAAACCTTGTGCTGCTTTTTTTTCCTAGGCAAGAGGATGTTGCTGATGAGAAAATAAGAGGGTAACGGTGGGGAAAAAAGTATGGAAGAATTGCGGGGTGTCGGTGGGGTTGAAGGGAAATGTTGCAGGGATAGATAGATACATGAGAGGTTGTGAGATGTTTAGGTAGCTGGGTGATGTGGGCCATATAAGTGCTCAGGCAGATGGATGGTGAGGTCTGCCCGTCGGTTCTGTCCTTATTTGTCCGTTGATCGCCTGGGCACCACGGTGATGGGAACGTTAGAAATACCAGGAGATCTCACGTAGGCAGCTTGACGATGACTCTGGGCATGGCAGAAGGCATGACTCTTCACGCCGGGACTAGGGTTTTGTGCTTTGATGATAATATTTATCTGTACTGTTAATCTGGCTGTTGTGCTGAATAAAACCTATCTAGCTAGCCAGACGCGTTGGAGAGCATTAAATAAAAGCCCTGGCAGAGGCTTATTTGGGAAAGCAGGGTCCAGCACGTGTCAGGCAGCTTTTCTGAAGCCAAAGGAGGAAGGATGCAGGAATCATGGTGATCCTCTGGTGAAGGTGGCATGGAGATGCCTCCTCTCCGAGGGAGTTGTTACAGTTACTTCAGCAGCAAGGCTGGGACAGTGGGAAGTAGTGTCATGGCTGAGGCTGGGCAAAGCCGATGCCACAGGTGTCTGCCACCACTGGTGGTGATAGCCTTTCCATGCAGGAGAGGGAGGAAAAGGTAATTTTGCGGTGCCACCCTCCCAGCTGTTGCCCTGTGCTGAGCTTCAGTGCACAGTCCTCACACTCAGTGGGGTCAGAAAGGTTGTATTGTTGTTGTCTGCTTCCAGTCCCCTTTCCTAAAGAACGGAGGGCGGTCAGTCGTTCCCCATCTTCCTTTGTCTGCAGGTCTTGGTGGAAGCCTGGTGGCAGGGCACCCCTGATGAGAGTCTGGGAAGTCTTCTCTTCCTGCCCTGAACTGCAGAGGGACCTGGATACACCAGCTGTATTGCCATAGGGAACAGGCAGTGATCAGACACCGAGGGAGGGAGGGCAAGCCTGTGACTAGACTGCTAATGATAGCACACCCACCAGGCTCCCTGCCTTTGGTGTGCCTCTGCACCAGGCCACGATGGGGAGCCACCGGAACCTGCTTCCCCAGCTTGTAGGCAGCCAGGACACAGTGGGTCACCTTCCCCAGAGCCACTCTGGGCCTGTGCTTTGAGGACAGGCTGTGAGGAGTGCACCTTTGGGAGCAGGGGAGAAGGAAGCGTGTACTGACATCTCAAGAGAGGCTTGCTGATTCCTGAGCCCCCAAATCTGCTCTTCTGTCTGTCCTGCTCCATGTCAGAGGTGCCTCGGCTCTGCTGGCAGATTGCAGGATTAATGACCTCTGTCTGCATGTACAATGGAGAAGGAGTGCAGTGAGTCCTGTCCTCCCCCTCTCCTTAAGTAGAAACCGCTGAGAAGAATTTCTAGCGCCTAAGACGAAAAGTGCCTTAACTCCTGTCCCAGAGTCCCTCTCAAAGTGGATGGATTGTTTGTTCCAGTCCTAAACAGTTACAAAGCTCTTTTAATGAGGCTGCACAGATTAGGGGGAGGGGAAGGGAGAGAAAGAGTGCTAGGGGTGGTGGTGAGGGGGGTGATGGTTAGAGAGGAATGACTAGATTAACCTTTTCTCTCCCTTCAGAGAATAACTTGCTTCGGACAGGGACTGGAGCAGAAGGGGGGATGGGGAAGGTGCAGAGACATGGATGGTGTGAAGTGGGTTTATTTGTTAGGGAGGGTTTTTCTCCACTGTGGAACGTGCATTTGCTGCCATCCGAAAGGGCACAGAATGGAGCTTCCCCTTGATCACCCTGTTCCCAGGGTCATTTATCCTGCTCTTGAGCCCAGGGGTTGCTTCCACACCTCCATGAAACGTTGAAAATCTATTGGAAAGAAATTGTGTTACAGGGCTGTTGGGTAACGCCAAAAGCTAATAGAGGAGAGTGTGACCTTCAGGCTCCCACCAAAGGGCACACTGGGCCTACTTGTCCCTTGGAATGCTTTTGGTTCCCCATTGCCCTGTCTGATTTCCCACTGACCTGTCTGATGTGTAGCAGGCTGGTTTAAAATGAGGCACAAGCCCCTGCATTGCCTGCTGTTCTAGTGGATGGGGTTTGAGGGCCCTAGCCACAGGTGAAAGGCCCTGCTGGAAGGGAGGGAAAGTTTCTTGGTATAGTGAGCAGAGAAGCATATTGCAGTTCTGAGAAACCTTTTGGGTTTCTGCTGAGGGGATCCCTGGAATTGCTCAGAAGCTCTCTGTAGGCTTTGGGCTGCTCTTGTTTCCCATCATGAGGGTGAGCTCTCAAGCCAGGTCTAGGTGAGTGCTGGGAGTGTTCTGGCTCCTGCTCCTGTACATCAGGGGTAGGGCAAGGTGCTGGCCAGGTGCAGGTGAGCAGTGAAAGTGTGTGGTCTGCTTCCCATCACCTGTGTACCATCTGTGCTTGCATGTGAGGAGGTGGAGGGCTTGGCAGCCAGCTGGGCAGTCTCATATAGAGAATGGGCAGAATGACCCTCAGGGTGTCCCTTATGGTCATTCTGTCTGTGAACCAAAAACCCCTTGCAGAAGGTCTTGGGGGTGTAGGGGCTTGGGTGAACTGATGTGACTCGTGATCCTCTTCCTGTACTTAGACACAGACTGAGGCTTTTCTGCCTTTGATGCCGTTTTCTTTTGACCCATAGATTATCAGGCACCGAGTGGCTTTGGAAGGCCTCTGCAACTTCATCTGCCTCCATTTTGTTTGTGCTGTTGCAGTGACCTTCACACTTCAGGAATGAAACTGTTTCTAGGAACCTGCTTTTAAACTGTTGCCTCAGTACTGAGTACACAGCCCTCGCCTCCCCAGAGAAAAAATAAGATTCACCCCACACATCGGTGGCTCGGGTTTGGGCTAGTGAATTCTGCCCAGGTATGGAAAGACTGGTTGAAATGAGATAGTGAGGAGTTTGGTCGGGGGGAGCCTAGACAAAGGGAACTCTGCACAGACACAAAGAAACGGCTGGAAGTGAAGCTTCTAGGGCTTTGCCAGCTCTCTTGCCCCCTCCTTTTAAAAGCTGACACTGCTTAGGTGGTGGTGCCCTATACACAGGGGCTGCCTAGGACAGCATAGGTGGCAGACTCCTGTTGTGAGCTGGGGGTGGACTTTGCTTGCTCAACTCAGTTTTCTTTTCAGCTACGAGATCAGAGCACCTTTTTCTAAGCATAAATGCAGCAGATTGCTGATGAAGCAGTATTGTGTATGTATCGCCATGCACCTTTTTGGGCTTCTTCTGAAAGGCAGCAGTTTCTGGGGTGGATGGTGTCACACAGGTGGCAATATACCTTGGAGAAGTGAAGAAAGCTAGGCATTTTTCTGTTTTGGTTCAGAACAGAACAGCAGGGGGAAACCTGACTTGGCTGGAAACTTACGTCAAAGCTAAAACCCTCACCCAGAACAGAGTGAGTGGCGTTTTTGTTTAACCTGGAATTAAAAAGGCTTCCTTAGTAAAGTGGTGTAACACTTCTCCATCCCAGTCTGGAGGTGGGTTGGTTACCTGTTGCCACTCCTGCCTGCATCAGCAGTTTGGAAATGCCCCTGATCCCAAAAGGCAGCAGGAGTGAATACAGAGCCTTAGGCCTTCTCAGTTTTTGTCTGGGGCAGCCACAGGGAGTGTGAGGATGGGAGTTGTGCAGGGGCTGGAGACCAGGACCGTTAAGTGAGTGCGTGTGTCACCCTCCCTTCTAGAGGAAAGGAGGGAAATCCAGGAGATTTGGCGGCCTTCATCAGCAAAGCAGTGCTGTCAGAGTTAATCACCCTGACACTCGGCCAGATACCAACACTTCGGTGGCCATCAGTGCTCGGAGACAGACATCTGTGACATTGAGAGGGGTGCAGTGCCCTTTCATGCCTGGCTGCCTTTCTCCCCTCTGTGCCCTCCCGAGCTGGATTCACCTTTAAGGAGGGAAATGGAGACCTGGAGAAGAGCAGTGCCCAGGCCCACCGGTCATGTCAGCAGAAGAAGGGCACCCTGTTGTCTTCCCCTCCCGCCCCGGCGTGTATTTGCTCTCTGTTTTTTGACCAAAATCACTGAGAGCTACTCTCCCGAGGGATGCCTTTCTCCCTTTGGGGCCTCTCTCGGGCCCGCTGCGCTGGAGGCCCGGTCGCTTCTCTCCCGCCAGCCCCTTCCCTCGGCCCAGGGCCCGTGTCCTTCTCGGCTCCCCAGGGGACTGAGGAACAAACAAAAGATCCCTGTGTCCCCGCCGGGGCGGGTGGAGGAGCTCGGCTCCGCCTCGGGGGCGCCCTCTCCTGTCGGGGCCTCCCTCTGCCTCCCGCCCGGTGGCGTGCCGGCAGCGGGCCCGGGAGCCCTCCCGCGCCCCGGGACCGCGTAACGGCTCCGTGTTGTGACTGATTTTCTGTTATCTTTGCAGTTGTCGAAGGCTGCTCCTGCCCTGGGGGATGGGGAGCGGAAACCCAATGAAGGTAAGCGCTGGGTAGCTTCCCGGCGGGCGTGGGCGGCAGGGGGCTCGGGGGAAGGAGGCCCGAGCCCTGGGACCCGCCGGCGGCCAACATCGCCACCTCCCGGGGAGCGGCGGCGGGGGGCTGCGGGCTGGAGGCGTCACCGCCATTAACCCCTTCGCAGCGGCGGCGCCGCCCCCCCGAACACCCCCCTGAGGGCCCGGCGTGGCCGTGAGCCTGGCCCCTGGGGCAGCCCCGGGGCCGAGGTGTAAAGCAGGGCCGGTCTAGACTGCTGCCGGCTTGCCACAACTCTGAGGAAAACTGTGTGCGTGCACTCGTGCACATACACACGCTTTATATAGATATATATATGTACACACGTGCGCGCACACACAAAGAGCTGAGTAGCGGCAAATGGTTTGCTAGGGATTCGCCACAGTTCTGTAGTTAGGGATTTGTCATCTTCACCGCCCACCTCTTCCTCAGTGGTGCCTGGCTGGGTGGCCAGGGCTGATCCCCAAACAAAGGCTGAAGCAGCACTCCAAATTTCTTCAGAGCTAGGTGGCAGATCTCCGGGGGGAAAGGAGAAAAGGGCAGCTGAGGTTGATTTCTTGGAGTTGTGCCTTCTGACAGTCCCAGGTACTGCCCCAATCAGAGTATTGCTAAGCACTGTACAGAGCCAGGCTTGAAAAATACACCCTTTTACTCTGGTTTGAGCTAGCAGGCTTAGTAGATTCAGTGGAGAGCAGTGTGGGCCAATAGGATCACGTTCATTGCTGGTGGTCCAGTACGAATGGAACCATTGCCTGGTGATGAAATGAGGTTGTGCCTCTGCAGGCCTTGTGATTTTGCATCTCTCTGGCTGCCCAAAGGCCAGGCTCTGGCAGTGTCCTCTGCCTTGTTGGTTTCTGCCAGTAAATGCAGACTAGAAGAGCAGTCAGCTCCTAGGTTAGTCAGAGACATCTTCAGCAAGTGCCCTGTCCAGTGGAGCCCTGTGCGTAGCCGGACATTGCCTTTCTGCCTGCAGTCCTCAGTTCAGAAGTGATGTAAAAGGGTTGTGGACTTCGGAGCCTTCAGGCTGAGGTGATCATCACTTGCTTTAAGACCATCCTGACTGTGTTTTTCTCCATACCTTCACAGCAGAGCAGACCACTTGCTGAGTGGCATGGTCCCCATGGGTTGTGACCTTCAGCGTTATTCCAGCTGGAGGTCAGCAGAGGGCTCTAGAAGTGTGGGCCCAGATTAGCTTTTTAATTTTTTTTTTGTTGCACTCAATTTCAACTTTTCTAACTTTATTGATGTGACAGACTGCATGTGCATTGACAGAGGTTTGTGGAAGCCTGTGTTTGGGATAGGTGTCCATTTTGCATGGGCAAAATTTCTCAGTTGCTGGTGGGCTGCTGCCTGTTGTGCTTGACCCTTGCTCCGGCTGAAGTCAACAGAAGAAGGTTCAGTGACTTCAGAGGGATCAAGGTGGAGCCTGCTGTGAGGCTTATTTTGGTAACCAGGCTTCTGCTGTTGGTAGAGAAGAGCTAGTGTCCATGTCATCCATGCCATTTGTTGTGCCTGACTGCCTTCCTGGGGAAGCAGAGTTTAATTCCCTCTCACAAGAAGTCTGATGGGATCGTGGGAGAAGTTGGTCTGGCAGTGTGAGTGGTGAGACTTCAGAGCTATTGCCTTGGTGCTATTTCTGGTTCTGCAATGCAGCTATATCTGTGAGCTAGAAATGAGGACTCTTGGCGTTACCTTCCTGCCTCTACTTCTGTCCTGCTGTATGACCTTGGAGGTCTTCTGTCTGTACCCCAGTTTCACCTCTGTGAAGAGGAGACAATGATGTGCCTCTGTTCCACAAGGGCAGTCCTGTAGTTTCCTCCACAGAAGCTCTTGGGAACTTTGGATGAAAGGTGATTTTGTATCTTTGGCCATTTTGTGCTTTCTCTTGAGACATCAAGCTGTGACAGGTTTTTTTTGGGATGCGCTTACTCTGGTTGGAGACTGCAATTTTAGCTTCAGCCCCTACCCATTTGTGCTCAAGAGAGCCTTCCACATGCTTTGTGACACGGGAAGTTGTAAAGGAGTCAGACAAACACTCTTTGTTTGTTCCGCGAGAAAAGATTTTGTGGTATAAATAAAGGAAACCGCCAGCACTTGTGGCTGCACTTTTAGTTTTAAAAGAACACTGTGCCTGTATTGCTGCTAAGCCATTGATGGAGAGAAGCAAAATGATCATAGACATGCTCCATTTCTAGTCTAGCATGTTCCCACTCAACTGCTCCAAATTTGGATTTAATCCTGCCTGCTGTGGCTATGTCTGCCCTGAAGAGTTAATGTGGACTCTGAGTTTTAATCTTACTTCTCCTTCCATTCATAAAGAAGAACCTGTGACTCAAATCTGGAGGTGTTTTGCAGGGTGAGGGTGCGGGTTAAATGTGGGATTAACTTTTAACATGAGCAAAAGCCCAAACTGCAGGAAGGGAGCAGGCCAAGTGGTGTTAGTCCTTCAGTGACCTTCGTATGTTTCCCCATGGAAGACAGACCTTCTTCTGACCCTGACACAACCAATGGAAAGGAAGCACAGAGTGAATCAGCCCAGCGAAGTGTGGAATATGAGTGCCAGTACATAGGAGTAGGTACAGTAGCAGGGGCAGATCTTTGCTGTGAGAATGACTGTACCTCAGTCGTGCACTCCAGTTTGGATGTTAACTGTGCAGTTGAACTGTGGAACATTACACAGTCTGTGTTGAATGCTCTGTGTCGAGCAAAATAAAGGCAACGTGTCTTTTGTGGCAGGGTCTTATGACTGGCAGCTGGAGAAAGAATCTCCATTTGTTTTTTGGAGGCTGATTCGGACTTTGGAAAATCATCATATGTTAAAGTAAAGGCAAAGTCTCCCAGATTCTTTATGGGAGGGATTTGTTCCTGTCAGATCTCCCAGTTCTCAAATATAGTCATTAGGGTGCACCCATGAAAGTAAAGGCTCTGCAAAAGAAGTTGAATGTGCTGTTCTGTGGCCAATCTGTAGTGTAGATTCTCTGGTGTAATCCAGCTGTTTACGCAGTGCAAACATTTAGAAAGCATGGCAGGCATGAACCAGTTTCACTTCAGTTTTCTACTGTTTTGGTTTATGCCTCCTTTATGTGCCAGAGTACTTCTTTGAGCAGTATTTGATCTGCACAGGTAACTGCTGCTTTCCCTCCCTCTTTTCTTCCCTCCTTCCTCTCAACATAGGTCTGTAAGCTTTTTTTTTATCCAGAATTGTGCCTTTACAGCCAGAGTTCCCAGATCATTTTTGCTGGCACAGTGTGAATAATCAACAGTGCAGTTCTGTGGCTGTCATTGTGCCTGCAGAATTTCCCACATATTAAATTGTTCAACTGGTTGGAACATGGTCGGTGACTAAGGTCACTCCAAAGGGGAACAGGAAGAAAGAGGTAGCCACGGACAAGATAGGAGGACAGAAGTCATACTGCAGTTAGGGGAGGAGGGAAGAGGAAGGGAAGGGACAAGGAACAAGGAACAGAAATATGCTGTCTTCTAGACAAGGAATACCAACAAACAATCCATGCCTGCCAGGCTACGTTTCCCTTTCACAAGCCACTTTCTCTTTTAATAGCTCTCTGACACTTCAGATTCCCTGGATGGAAGCTCCTCCCTTCTTGTACCCGCTCTTAGCACTGTGGCACTGTCAGCTCTGCATGACCTAGAATTAACTTTCAACAATTAACTGCGGGCTTTGAGCTCCGAGCCCTGCAGCTTTTGCATTTTTGTGGCAAAGTAACCTTTATGCCAGTTTGTCACAAGTTCAGGGCACTTTAGAAACGCTTACTGGAGACCATTTTTTTCCATGATGCAAGCAGTTTGCTCTTATCACTGAGAGTTATCAACCTTGGTGCTGTAGGACTCTGCATGCTGTACAGGTGGATCATTATAGTGGATAACAGCATGGGGCAGGTACTATTTCTTTGTGCATATTTTATGCTCTGCTCCATTTGAGACATCTTCATTTTACCTGTGTGGTGATAGAGCTAGGAAGCCTGGAGAGCTCCAGGTACTCACTGTTTGCAGAACTGTACTAGCAGCTGGGTTTTGTGTGTGTGTACTTAATCTATCCTATCTCTCATCTCTTTAAATCTCTCCAACCCTTGACCAAGCAGCAAAATGAAGCTTTGGCAAGAGACTGGGAAACATTGAGAAAGGCTTGTGAAATCAGTGCAGATCGCAAGCAGTTAGTGTTGGCTTCATTTGTAGGGAAGGCAGAGGATAATGGCAGATCCACCCTGTTCCCACTGCCTCATTGTGGTTCAGTAGCCAAGTATGTGGTCTACTTAATCCTTGGGGTGCTGTGGATTTGCTTTGGATCTTTCAGTGGGTGGCATGATTCCTTGGTTTGAGTAAGTGGTCAGTGTGGAGACAGGGAGGCTGTGACCTGTAGCAGGTGCTGTCGTGGTTCCAAAGTGGCCTGTTGAAGTGGATGTTCTGCATGGGCAAAAGAGGTAGCTGACAGGAAGATTGAAGAGAATGGATGCATGGTTCAGAACCCTCTGCTTGTTCTCAGAAATATCTTTGCACTGAGGTCTGTACAAAGGATGCTTCTGGCTTATCCCCTTGCCTTCTGAAACCAACTGGGGCATCCACTGGCTGTTTTGAAAGGGATCAAAAGGCAAACTGGTGAAGGGCCTTAATACAGAGGTGCACCTTAGGTGCTTTTAGGCTGATCTAATATGCTTAGTGGCAGCATATCTGAGAGTGTGGGGATCATGGTGCCAGGGAGGCAAATAGCAAGGCTCTCTTGTCTATCTTGGCTCTTCCCTGAAGCAGAAGTAGAAAGAGATTGTCTCTTCCTCACTTGGTTTGTGTGTGTGTGTAGGGCAGAGATAAAGTACTTAGGTTTGCAAGTCCTTTGATTGTTAGCAAACAGCATAGGGTAGTAGATGTGTTGTAATTGTCTGGCTCGTTTTAAGGGGTAAAGCGCTAGACATTCTTGAGCTGAGTTTACACTAACTTATTCCCTCCATTCCTCCTTTTAGTTATCAAATTCCTGGAAGTCTACGAGCGCAGCTTCTGCAGGACAATTGAGACCCTGGTGGACATTTTCCAGGAGTACCCTGATGAGGTGGAGTACATATTCAAGCCATCCTGTGTGCCTCTGATGAGATGTGCGGGTTGCTGCGGCGATGAGGGCCTAGAATGTGTCCCTGTGGATGTGTACAACGTCACAATGGAGGTGAGGGCCCAGCTTGCAAGTTGGCATGCTTGGCTGGAAGGAAGCAAGTCAGCCATCACAGCCACCCCAAGTCTCAGCTCCCAGCTAACTTAGAGGAAGGGCAGCCTACCCCAGGGAACTGGAGATTGTCAAATCAGGAGGGCTCACCTCTCTCCTTACCCCTTTGCCTAGCATTACACCATGCAGAGTTAAAAGATAAGTTGCCCAAGTCTATTCAGGGCTAAGAGGAGTATCTCTTTGTTTTTTTGGTTGTGACCTTGCTAGTGCCCAAATGCAGTAGCTAGTATCATGCAGAGGAGCATTTCTGCAAAGGAGCGCTTCAGGCTTAGAGAATGCAAAGGATGCATTCTTATGATCTTACCTTTGAGGCCACAAAGAAGATACTCCTTGGGCCCTCGCTTCACCTTAACTCCACACAGCTGTTGCTCTGAAGGCAGCCAAGTAGTGCAAAAGGGAAAAGCCAGTAAGTAAACTCCCCTGGAGGGCATGTAAGGTCAGCCTTTAGGAACAGAGCAGGGGGTTTGGGTCATTAGCTACATTGGCACAGCAGGGGTGGAGAGGGGCTCTAAGGAACTACTTCAGTGTCAAGTGGAAAAGCCTTTCTGCCTCTGGGCGTCCTGCGCCTTTGTTTGTAGGCTGCTGAATTCATTCCTTGGAAGAGACAGAGGTGGCCCTGATGGCTAGGACTGGGCACATGGGGAAGATGCAAACTCTGCTTTATGGAGCTTTGTTGCTGCCCTCATCTGCCAGCCTGGATGCCAGCTTGTGTCCACAATGGTGCTGATGCCTATTACCCTAACTCATAGCTCCCTAACCTACTTTTGTCCCTCAGCCTCTTGAGTGGCCACTCTAAATACTGCTATCACTTTTGGATATCGATGAGAGACGTGCAGAACTAAGTGTTTAACCAGAAAGCTCTTTTTACTTGTCATTTGAGCTGTGTTTGAACTCTCGCGGAGAACCTGTCTGTGTCCTTCCATGGTTCCCCATACTGCTTTTCCACTTGCAGGCTCCAGCCTGGGCCAGAGCAGACTAGCATGGTGTAGGTAGGGATGGTTTTCTTCCTACCATTCCTTGATGAATTACAGTTTTTGGCTGGTATGCCCGCATGCCTATAAAGGATCAGAGGCAGATCTCTGGGGCAAATGTGGTCCAGCCGGGTTCTGGATTAAGAGACTGTGACAATATATGTAACACAACTTCCCTGGAGGCACCTGGGGCTGAGGGATGAGCAAATCTGGCTCTGCAGGGCTGATTTAAGCACACATCATAAGATATACTTTGTGTGTGGAGTCACTGAGAAAGTGAGCTGTCAGCTGGGAAGGAATGGTGGCATAGGGGAAAGGGAGTCAGATACGAATTTTTGCTTTGGGCCTTTGTGTTAGACTTAAGCATGCTTCTACGTAAGAGCAGGCTGGATGCTCCATAACTATCTCTCTAGCATTGACTAGGGAGGGCTCAGTGAGAACTTTGCCATGGTGTTACACCCTCTCCCACGCCTGTCTCCAAGGAAGTCCACCAGTGCTGGCACCTTGCATGCATGAGCAAACAGAGCTTTGGCACGAGTCTGGTGTTGCTGCTTGCTTGTGATCAAAGGCCTTCCCTGACTGGGAGAATGGGGTCTCAAAGCCAGCTCAAACTCTGCTGTGCGCTTCCCAGGAGAGCACCTGGGGTGCAAATGCTTTGCCACGCAGTGGGCTGATTTGGAGCTGTGAGTATAAATAGTGAATGGGCAGTGACCCTCTCTGTTTCTTTCATTCCAGATCATGAGAATTAAACCCCATCAGAGTCAGCACATAGCGCACATGAGCTTCGTACAGCACAGTAAATGTGACTGCAGGTGAGAATGGAGCAGCACAGGTTCCTCTTGCAATAACCTTACTCTGAGCCTTTCCTTTTTCCTGCCATTGGATTGGGGCTATTGTCCAGAGGCTTCTGCAGTCTTCTCAGGTGGTTTTCAGTGGGGTGGCTGAGTTCGGGAAAAGAAATCCTTTGCTGGCAAAGATCCTCCCTCCCTAGATATCACAGGTGGACAGTGCTAGCCTGCAACCTGGGGTCTTTTGACACTGGCTGCCAGTGACGTGCAGCCAGAGGACAAACCCTTTGAGAAGGACTGCTTAACTTGTGCCATGAGCTTCCTGCAGTGCCAACTGTGCATGTTCTTCTCTGGACTTGGCAGGAACTGGGGATAGTACTGGAAGCATATGTGGTAAGCTTCCTTCTAATGAGACCTTTGTTCTCTCTTCCCCCACAGACCAAAGAAAGATGTCAAAAACAAACAAGAAAAGTAAGTGACAAGCCTTTCCTCTCTCTTTTGGTGGTTGGTGTTTCCTTTACCCAGTGCCCCTTGTCCTTTTCTTTGGTTGGAGATACTCACTTTGAGAAAGTGTTTTTGAAAATGGCATATGGTAGTGCATGGGGCGACACTCTGAATCCGTTCCAGGTGGGCACAGAAACCCAGATCTGACAGTCCTTCCTTCATACCCCAGACCTGGAGCTTGCATGACCTACAGCCATGGCAGTCATTCCTAATGCTTTATCCTGAGTCAGGGATGTCCCGTCGTGTGTGTCCTACCAGAATGGATTCAAGGTGCAGCCCCCATTCTCCCTTGCCTCTTCCTGGGGTGTTTCTGGTTACTGCAAATTGCTGCCTTTCTTTATTATTAATTTTTTTCTTGCTGCTTGAATGAGTACTTGCTGGCTTCTTTCACAGCAGCTTGGGTAGGAACTCTGCTGACTACAGGGAATGGTGGCAGTAGAGGCCTGGTGGAGGCAGGACTGATGCCATGCAGGATGTGACACTGCTTTTGGTTGGGTGGGGACCCAGGAGGGTATAAAGGGAAGTGGATGTCCTACCTGGGTTTGGTGGAGGTTACCATGAGAGTTTTTTCAATCTAATGCATTTGGTCTGGTGATGTGAAGAAGGTTAAGCCACAACCTTCCCTTTTCTTCCACCTCAAAGTAAAAAGATTGTGTGAAATAGAGAAATAAGCGCTTGTCCTGCAGTAGTCACAGGGAATGATCACCAAATGTGGAACTTTAAAAAGAAAGAGTGACCTCTGGACAAGAGGCTCAGCTGGACTGTGTATGGCTGGGATAGCGACTCTGCCATTTGGAGGTGCAGAGTTGGAGAGGAAGCAGGTGAATATTGGGAGATGAGGCTGAAACAAAGAGAGCAAGTGAGAGAGTGAGAGAACTTCTTTCACCCCTCTCCTGGTGGCTGTATATTTCTAGCCGCCTTCCAGCCTCTCCTCCTGCCCGTGGAAATTTGCTTCCGACTGCACTGGGCTGTGTGCAGCCAACACTCCTCTCTGTGCAGGGCCATGACGGGACGGTCGATCTGGGAGGCTTTGTGGTTTGAAGGTGTGCGAGAGTTGGATCTGTGTGAGGTCTGGTGAGGATGGGGTGTGGGTGAGGCAGCCAGCCCGGACTGTATTGCATTCCCTTTCCTCTTCTAACAGCACTTTGCCTGCTCTTTGCTGGTTCTGCACTCCCTGGGAAAGAGATAGGAGAGATTGGTGTGCTTTGATTTTTGCTGAATTGAAAGTCCTGTTATATTGGTGCCCATCTCTCCCTTTAGGTTGGTTTTCCTCCCCTCACTGCCTCCCTGTGACTCCTGACATGTAGGGCAGAGGCTGGGAGTGAGCTGACGCTCTGACACTTGTTCCAGTGAGATGACTTGAACAGGGCCTAAGAAACACCTATGGTGCTTTCCCTTCTTGTCCCCCTGTGTCCCCTTGACAGTTCCCTCACAGGGTGGGACTGCACCAGGGAATCAGGGAGCCTTTTGCTGAACTGCCATAGCGCTGGGGTTCACTTGCCTGACAAGCCCTGGTGCTTTGCCTAGGGCCTTCTCCTTGCATGTCTCTCCTTTGTTCCTGTGCTTGTGTGACTTAAGGAATAGTGCAGACTCAGCCTCCCTCCCTTTTTGTGCTCTCATTGGCCTGTAGGCCATGGTTAACATCCAGGCCTGCATGTGCCAGCCCCTGTCCCAGCTCCTTCCCAAGAGTCAGGAGCAACCAGTGAATTTTTCAGAATGGAGTCAGTGCCTTGGTTCCATCTGCACATCTGTGTGGCAGGTCTGTGTGAAAGGGGATGGAGGCAAAGGAGGGAAGATCTGAAAGCTGCTTGCTAGTTGCCTCCTGGGTGTCATAACTAGGTCAGGCGTCCCTCTTTCTCTTTTGGTACTCAGGATGGAGGCTGCCAGAGAGGATGTTACCAGACATCCAGAGAGGTCTCCTGGAGTTTTTTGAACTGCAGGCAGGAGTGGGGTGGGTGAGCAGACCTTTCAGGCTAGATAGTCCTCTCCCACGCAGCATTGATGTATATACAAAGTCTCTCCCCTTGTCTTTGGGATGCTGAGACCAGGTACCCTTTGTTTCCATCCCAAGACAGGATTACCACCTTGCTCCCTCCTAGGCCTGGTGCCAGGCAGTGCATCAGGTCAGAGCAGTTTCCAGAGAGAGACCCTCTGCTCAGGTTGCCACTTGTCAGTTAGTGTGTGCTCACGCTTGTCACCTGGAATGGTTGCCTACACTTACTGCGGTTGTGTGATGCTTTCACAAAGCTTCATGTTCCGTCCCTCTCACCCCTTGTCCCTGTCCCACTGACCCTCTCTGAAGGGGGCAGGTGCCCCTCTGAGGCTCCAGAAGATCCATCTCTGCTGGCAGGAGCCTTGCTGGAGGTTGTCTGCGCTGAGTCCCCTGGCATTGGCTTGGCTTTGGGCAGACTGATTGTGGTGCTGGCAGGAGTGCAGGAGGGCCGGCGAATGTGTGTGCAAGGTGGAGATCCTGCGCTTCAGCCCTGGGACTTACCCTCCAGTCCTGTCTCATGTGCTTCCCCACTCCCAGCAAGGCACATGGCTGTATTTTTTTCCCTCCTCTTCCTTGCCTTTTCTTCCATTTTCTCTCTACCTCTCCCTTTCTTTCCCTCTCTCTCTCTTTCTCTGTTTTTTTTTGTTTTGTTGTTTTTCTTCCAGAAAATCAAAGCGAGGAAAGGGGAAGGGTCAAAAGAGAAAGCGCAAGAAAGGCCGGTACAAACCACTCAGCTTGTACGTTTGTGTCCTCTGCTTGTAGATTCTCTTCCCTCCCTCTCCCCAAACCAATCTGTCTGCTTGCTGCTTACTCCAATCTTACCTTCCCCTCCCAGTCCCTGGTGGGCTGCAGATCCTGCAGGGGCAGCACTGGTGGTGGCACCACTCTGGCACTAAGGGTGTCTCAGGAAAGCTGGCTTTGGCTTGCTTAGCTCTCTAATCATCTCTAATCAGTGACAACCATGCTGCCAAGACACAAGAGTGCGAGTGGGTGGGCAAGTGCCCTGCACCTCTTTTCCATGCCTTCCAGTTGCAAGTCATGTGCTTTCCCCCACTCATCTTGTGCCCTCACTGCTACGACTGGCGACAGGCAGGCTGGCATCTGCCATGCAAGTATGTGTGTGTTGTGAGCGTGTGTGTGAGCGTGTCTGGTGGAGTCACAGGCAGAGAGCAGAGGTGGGATGGTGGGAAGCTGGAGAGGGGGTACTGGGGAACTGGGGGCTCTCCTTTTCTCTGTTTCTGCTGGATTTGGTGGCTTCCCTCTCCCTGTCTCTCTCTCTCTCTCTTTTGCTCTGCCTTTCTCACAGTGGTTCACAGAATTCTGCATTGTATATTCATTCACAGCCCCTCTGCAAGAGATTCCTAGATGGCAAGGTTGGGATGGGGCTTACAGAAAGGAGAGCACTGCCAGCTGTGGGGTTAAGCATGTGATGCTGGAGCCCAGCTGCTTTCCAGGGAAGGAGAAACCCTCTATGTTTAACTGGTTTAGCTGCTGGCCTCTTTCTACTTGAATAGCCCACTTCAGAGAAGTTCCATTGATACGTTAATAGCTGGTTGGGACCTCTCACCTTCCCATCCTTGCTTTCCCCCTTCTTCCTCCCTCTGGCCTGTGCTGATGGATCCAATGCAGCATTTGTGAATACTGTGCAGAAAGCCTGTTTTCTTTCTCTTTACGCTAATGCAAAGGAGTGCTTTCCTGGGGCTGCTGGGGTGATGCTGGAAAATCCATCAGCCTGCAATGCTCCAGTGGGCACCATGGGGGCTGCGGGAGGGGGCAAGGGGATTGCTTTGATGTTTAGGGTGTTGCATGTGTATTTTCTTTCTGCTGAAGCGCTGTAGCTTAGACATCTTTCCTTTTGCCTTTTTGCAGTCACTGTGAGCCTTGCTCAGAGAGGAGAAAGCACTTGTTTGTACAAGATCCCCAGACCTGTAAATGTTCCTGCAAATTCACAGACTCACGTTGCAAGTCGAGGCAGCTTGAGTTAAACGAGCGCACTTGCAGGTTTGTGTCTTGAAGGGCGAAAGAAACACACAAAGAGAAAGAGAGAGAAAGAGAAAGGAGAAAGAGGGGGGAGCTTGCTTCCTGCTGACTTCTGGCACCAGTACTATATGACTGCTTCTTTTTCTGTCCTACATGGGCCAGAGGGCTAATTGAGATGAGGACAGTTTCCCTGTGTCAGGGGGTGGCTGTGGGTTTCGGATGTGCCATAAGGACTTTGACGGGGCTGGCTTCCAGAGATGGAGTGTTTGTATCTAAGGTATCCTTTCCCATAGAACAATTTATGGGAGTTCATGTTGCTGAGGTAGCCAGAGGGAGGGTCTCTCTACATTATCTGTATGCAACTCTGAGCATACTGTTGGACAAAGAAAAATCCTTAGCTGACTAGGATTTGACCACCTCTGTCTTCCAAGCTCTTTTTATGCGGCTTGTGGACACTGCTGAGTGCAGAGTGAGGAAAGCCAGGCCAGGAGTCTCCCTCAGGCCTGTCATTACATTCTCAGTTGCCTCTTTGGTCTTCTAAAAGCCAGGCAGAGCACCCTGTCCTCTTGTACTGTGCTTACAGTTCCCTGTCCGTGTCTCAGCCAGCGTTGTGGTTTGAGGGGCTGCACTTAGGGCTGTGAGGTAGGAAACAGCAGGATTAAGTCTGTCTGGGTGAAGGCAAGCAGAGGTCTGTGTTTCAGCTGTGAGGTGAGAGATGCAAAGGCATTTTGTGGTTAATGTTTGTTCAGACATCCATGCTGTGCATCTGTCATCTGAGTGCTACCTGTCATGTACCATCTGTGGCATAGACATGTGCAGAAACTGATTCTTGGTTCTTACCTGAGCACTTTGGTGTGTTCAGTGGGGTCTCTTGACTCGCACCAGCTGTGTGTGCATCTCTGGTGTGGGATCATCTTACCTATCCAGAGAGAGACATAGAAATGGGATGCTGACGAGCCCTCTTGGCTGTGACTCTGAACTCAGGTCCCTTTCACAGAGAGGAAATTCCTACTGCCAAAAGAGTATTGCAGTGGCAGTGGCTGGAAGGGTAAGAGTAAGGGAGAGAGATCCAGGGTCCTCTGTGTCTACATCCATTTGCCTGCATGGAATTGGCTAGGTGATTGAGGCTGCTACAAGTAGCAGGTACTTCCTTTAGGTGTGAAAATGGTTTGTGCACAAACCAGAGAGGCATTGACACTGCCAGCATGGTGGAAACTGCCCTGTGTACCAAGGAATTATCTGAGGTGCTGTAATTTCAGTGGGGAAGTAATTGATGGAGGGACCAGAATAGAGAAGCCTCTGGAATTAAATGTCTTCCAGTGAGAATAACCCCTGAAGTATGAGACCAGACCTAATTTTGATCTTTTTCCTCTGCTCCTGTTCCCACACCCCAGAATAACTGCAAATTACCCTAAAGAGTTTGAAGGATGAGAAATAGTAACAAATACAAAGAACAAACAAAAAATACCCCAAAGAAGTCATGATGGTAGGAGTTCTGTAGTTACTACTCCCTCTGTGTGATGGAACAATTGGCATTATGGGAGGGCTTCAGAGCTGATGTGTTGGCCAGAAAGATAGGAAGGAATCACTGCGGGGGGTAGTTTATCTGTTTACAAATAAAAAGCTGTTTAGGTTGAAGTTATTAATGCCTTTTCCTGTAGAATTAGAATTAGGCCTTGCAGGGGAGGGTAAATTCTCATTTCTCCTGCTGCTTCTTCAGGCTGCTGCTGTTCTCTAGTGCTAACCTCTGCTCATGGCAGCTAGTGGAATGAAAGGCACTTTATTTTCCCCTTTTTGCCTGCATGAGGTCTTGTTGTCTGTACTTCTTCCAACCCAAACAACAGGCTAGATGGAGAGCTGGGCGAGTGTATCTTTCTGCATGCATTGCTTAGCCTTGTTTTTCTGTGTTTTTCTGTGTGTTCGTGTGTGTCTGTGTGCGCATGGTGTGAGGTGGTGCAAACAAGACACTCAACTCACCTGTGAGCAAGCCTTTGATTCTGCTTCTAAATTTACCCCCATACCAGTATCCCTCCCCTGCTCCATCTAGGTGAACCTGGGGGAGTAGAATTGATCAACCCATTCACGGGTCAAGCTTCTCAACTGTTTTGCCCCATCTGCATAGCACTTAACCCCACCAGTGACGTCATGCTGTGTCTTAATACCACGTGCTCTTAAACACATTAGCCACTTCCCTTCCTCCCTGTCCTATTTGCACCTCCATCACAAACATTAACCCTCCTCTCTTTTTTTTTTTTTTCCCCCCTCCCTCCTCTCTCTGACAGATGTGAAAAACCAAGACGGTGAGCAGCGGAAAAGAAGGGGGAACAACCCTGTTTCTGGAGCCTGATTTTCTCGCCTGGACAGAAAAAACAAAACAAAACACTAATCCAAATGAACCCTAAAAATGAAGGATCGGTAGAGCACAGCACTTTCAGTACGGACGATGGACTCCGGAAGGAACATTCCCCAAGGCACCCGCCGCCCAGAATTCACCTTTGGTTTTTGAACTGTTTTATTTTATTTTTCTTTTCATGCTGCTAAATAACAGAGCCAGGAAGACTATAGAGGTGTATTCAATGGGTTTTCCCATGCATACATATATATGTGTGTATACATGCATATACATATATATATATGTATATATATTTTAACCACATCTATATATACATATATGTATATCTTAACCACACACACACATATATATATAAAAATATATATATACTGATTATTTTTTTTAACATTGCTAATGTTATTGGTGTCTTCACTGGATAATACTCGACTGCTGTGGACACAAGCGGGCTACTTGGGGCATAAGAAACAAGCTAAGACTGGACTTGAGTAGAAGCGCTGGGTGTAAACTTCTTAACTCTAACTGACTTGTGCGGCCTCCGTTGTTTCTCTGTAGAGTGTGCTGTACCACAAACCACCTTCTCCTTGCCTGGGACAGGGAGGAGAGGTGATGGAGAGGATGGGCAGGGAGTTCCAAAGAGCGGCATCCTAGGGTGCATTGATGGGTCAAAGGCCATGGAAATGGCCGTCTGCATGATCAAGGATTCCTCCTTCCCTCTCTTCCCCAACCTTCACCCTTGCTCGTCTCATAACCTGCCTGCCTTGCTGGGACATGAGATGTCAGTGTACATTTTGTGTTGACTTTATTTGCTATAGAAACTTTGCCAGAGAGACATGCTGGCTTCTCTTAAGGATGGTGGGCAGCTGATGCGCACTAACTTTCCATTCAAGGAAGTATCACAGGAGTGTAGATTTTTCCCGCCCTTGGTGGCTGCAAAAGGACACAAGGCCTACAGTGTGCTGAAGCAAGAATGGGGACCGGTGCGTAGCCACACAGTTGTTCAGCACTGTCTGCTTTCTTCATGCACAGAGCTGCCACTCAAGAGCATCCAAGATGCTTACGGAACATTTCTGGAAAGGGATATTAATCAAAAGTATATACACAGTAGGGGTGTGTGTATGTGAATGTGTGCATTTGTGTCTGTGTGTATGTATGTTTGTGTTTTTCTCTCTTTTTTATATATATATATATTTATTTTTATACATATATATATATAAAAAAATAATATATATGTATGCCAAGATCGAAGAGGGGGAAAAAAGAAAGCAACTCTTGCTGCCTTCAGTTTAGTGTGAATGACCCTTAAGAACGTCAAAATTACAATTTTTTTTTTTTTATGATGTACTGTAAATATCAGGCCCCTTTTCCACATCCTGGGCTGGGGAATCAAAAGTGAAGGCAGCCAGAATCCCTAAGCCGTGTCTGAGAATCTTGGCTCTGCGTGTATCTGCAGTACACGCTGCGGTGTACGTGAAACCCACCTTACACACGCGCGCACACACACACCCCCCTGAAAGCGTGTTTGTACATCTATGTGGATATCTATAATCTAGTTCTGTGATTAAAATTATTATTAATAATAATAATCAAAAAAAAAAAAAGGTACTCGGTCTGTGTCAGAATGCTGCCAAACATCATCTGCAATTGAATTTTCCAACGCCTGATAATGTACAACACAGAAAGCTTCCAAAAAAAAACAAAAAAGACAAGACAGTCTAAAACCAGGCTCACAACAAGCGACTACTAACCACTAGGAACTCCCCATCCGACCGATGGCTTTCAGGAGGAGGCAAAGCACACGGGTGGGTGCTTGCGGCTGCGATGTGTAACGCTCGCGCTGTATCGTGCGCAAGACAGAGGCTTCCGATGCGGGGAGGGGAGGGGAAGAGAGAGTGTTTTATATACTTATTTAATATCCCTTTTTAAATTAGAAATTAAAACAGATAATTTAATTGAAGAGTAGGGATTTTTCAGTATTCTTTGTTAATATTTAATTTCAACTATTTATAAGCCGTACCTCCTTTTTTTTTTTTTTCTTTTTCTTTTGTTTTGTTTTTATTTGTACTGGTTGTGTATAAATTTAACCTTCCTGTTGTCCTGTCCCATCTCTCCCCAATTGTTGGCAGAGTCAGTAGCATGTTATGGGCAGTTATTTAATTAATTTCTCTAACACCTCCCCCCTACACATTCCTATTGAGACAAGGGTTAGATATACATCTACATACTATATATATATTTGGCTATGTGTTTGTATATATATATATATATGTTTATGTATATGTGTGATTCGGATGAAATAGACGCTACGATTTTTTTTATATATGTAAAAAGAAGAAGCAGGAAAAATAGAAAAATTCTACATCTTGAATCTCTCTCCTTTTTAATTTTAATATTTGTTATCATTTTATTTATTGGTGCTACTGTTTATCTGTAATAATTGCGGGGAAAAAAGATATTAACACTACATATTGTGTCTAGTGAATTTTTTCAAGATATTCCTTAGTACATATTTATTTTTAAACAAAGAAATTACAGATATATCTTAAAAAAACCAACGACGACGACAAACAAACTTTTTTTTGTATTAAAGAATTTAATTCTGACCTTGATTTCCTTTGCCTTCTCCTTCTGCCTTGCATCATGGTTTTCTTCCGTTGTGTAACAGACCTTCCAGCATTGCCTTTGGAGGCTACAGGGCACCAGCAACCTGCCAGTCGGATTCTTGGATTTGGGCCCAGAGCCTCCGAAAGCATCTAGGTATCTAAAGCCTGTTGCAGTGAAGGGGAGGTAGGCAGGCACCAAAACACTCCTATGGAGCTCAGCCTGAGTTCCCTGCTCAGTAAGAGGGTGGTCTGATGGACTGGAACAAGGGGGCAGGACTCCTGTTTTTTTTCCCCAGCCTGTGATGCCAAGGTGTGCAGTGATGGTCCCAACCTTGTCTCTGTCCTGTTGGGAGCCAAGCTCCATATGCTGGGTGCTGTCCAGGGACAAGGACACATGGACCTGGTGGAGCTTAAATTCCAAGACAAAATACTTTGAGCCTGCCCTTCACTGGTAACGGATGTGGTGTTTGCAGTTGGAGCAGCATGTACGTAACCTGCTATCACTGATGGCTCAGCAAGACCTCACCGTCCTGGATGACACTGAACAAAGAATTATCCACCTCTGACTGTGTTCATCACTTCGTTAGGAGTCTTGATACCACTGCATCTTTTGTGATGTGCTTGAGGTCTTTGGGAAGAAAAGCTCTGTGGAAGTGGTTTTGTTTCTTCAACAGCTATGGAGGTGTGTGTATCGTATGTCAGTCATCTGGTCACGCTAGAAAGGAGCATACAGGATGTTCCTGGATGTCTGAGAGGTGACTCACTTGTGTGAATACAGACCACTGAATTCATGGCTGCCTCAGTCCTGCTCTTGTGAAGTTAAAGGATCTGGCTTTTATTTAGGGTGGAGCTAGGTAGCTCGACAGGTGAATCTGCACACAGCCTCTGCAGAGGAAGAGTGAAGGAAAGAGGATGAGTACTTGAGGAGACTGGTTCATCTTGTTCAGTAACATCTTGTGGAGTGCAGTGGTGAGGTGAGAAGGTAAGCAGGGGCAGTCTGTGAATGCTGCTGCATGAGCAACCCAAAGAGTTGCTTCTCTTTCATTTATGCTGCTGGCTTTTGATTTATGAGGATCTATGGGCTGTTTCACAGATGTCCGTGCAAGGTGACAAAGGCAGCAAAGCTATCCTGAGTAAACCCGCATTGACTCTGTGACCTGGGAAATATTTACAAGTCATCAAATTAAAAGACTGAAACTGGCAGGTGGTCAGCATTGCTCCTTTGGGCTGATCTGGATGTGAAATCCTGGCACAAGGGAACTTGAGTCTCTTGGATGGATGAGGCAGTGGATCCCTACTGTTGGTCACAACATGTCAAACCCTGCCCGCTGATGGGGAGCTGGGCTGGCTGCTCCCAGTGCCTGGAGAAGAGCGTGCTGCACCACTCTCTTTTCCTACTTCTGAAGACTCAGGAGAAGTAGTGTATCTGCAGAGCCAGGTGACCTGGTAGCCACCTACTCCACAAGACAGTGGCTACACCTGACTGGCTGGCACATTTCAGCCATGACAACTCTACCCACTTGAAGGATTCACTTGCATCTGGCTGCAGCAGAGCTGAGGCAGCTACCTCAAACCGCTACAGCAAGAACCTGCCCAAGCCAACTTTGAAAGCAATACCTGGGGCCCTGAAAGCAGTCCAGCTTTTCAACTTGATCCTCCAGGGTGGATATAGCTAGGTTGTCACCTCTCATGAGGAGAGCAATTGCAGCATGACATTGGAGGGGAGCTTAGCCTGGCTGGAGAGGTTGTGCATGAGTGAGGACCCTGCTCCTGGATGGGTCAGGATGCAGGAATGTGGCTGCTTCTCACTCTGCCCAGGATTCACACCTGGCTCAGCTGCGCCCCATCCTGAGGTGAGGTGAGGACATGTGGAATGAGGCCAAGTTTGCAGGCTGGCACTCTGATCTTGGTGTGCAACCTTTCACCCTGTGCACAAGAGCTTTTCCTCAAGGCTTCTGGTGGTCCACATTTTGGTGGCTGGCTAATTAGAATGCTCTCTTCAGGCAGGTGGCTGGTGCTTTTCTTGTGCCTGTTTCATTTATTCTGTGGGATTCAAAGAGCAGAGGCACCATGAAATACAGAAAAGGGTTCCCTGGGCAGACACAACAGAAAACTTACTGGCAATGGAAAAAAAGGGTGCTTTTAGTTGGAAACAACTTCCATCTTTCCTGTTTGACACCTGCTAGCTGCTTTAATCACCTGTTGGTGATGTCTTTTGCTGCTCATCAGTTCTGTAAGTCAGCCAGGTTCTGCATGGGCTCCACCACCACCTGCAGCACCTGTGTTAGAAATGCCTGTGAAACTTCTGTCCTTCAGCATGGCCCCACAAAAGACCTTGGAATCCCAAAGGTAACCTGTTCCACAGGTCATGTCCTCCACCATCTGCCTGTGGGAGCCTTGGTAGTGAGAGATGGGTATTTTTATCCTAGACCACATAGTGAGTGTGTGGGCAGCCTCTCTGTGCTTGGGATACCTGAAATTTAAGGCTATTCCTGATCATCCAGCGCAAGATCTACAGTCCTTGTCCATGCAAGCACCATGCTTGCTCCCAGTGACTTGCCTGAGGTCAGGCCAGTGTGGCTGCAGTGGCACTGTGCCACCCCAAAGGCAGCTGCTGATCCCTGCTGTGCCCTGCAGCACCTGATGCCTCAGAGTGTGATGGGTGGCTGAGCTGGTGGCACTCCTGCTTGGACCTCCAGCCAAGTGCCCTGTATCATGTAGGAGGTAGTGAGTTGTGGATAAGAGTGAGCCTGCACCAGCAGCAAAGGACAGTGCAAAAGGAATGCAAAGAGAGCCTGACTGCAGCTTTGGGGAAGGTTTCTGTTTGGTTTGGGGAACTGGGAGGACCCTGGGGCCCTTGTACCTTAGAGGGGATAAGGGTCAGGTTTCACCTCAAATGTCAATGATTTGCTAGCTGCCCACATCAGGAAGGGTATCCAAGGTAACTCCCAGGGGTGTCCCAGCTCACCATCTGTGTGATGAGGTTGCAGGCTTATATAGGCAAATGGGCTTGCTGGGTACAAGCCATGCACTTACTTGTCCAAGGCTGGCTTCCCAAGGCCAAAAAAGCCTTCCCATAAGGATTTCTCTCAACACAGTGTCTGAGCTACCTCTGTCCTTCCAGGTGGTTGATGCTGCACATTCACAGATGAGGGACATATTAGGAAACATCTGTATTTCTGGGCTATATCAGTATGTTGTGCTGTGGGCCTGTCATGCTGATTCGCTCACTTTATTTTTACCTTACTCTTTCAGATGCCCCAGACACTTCTTTGGGGGTGAAAAGAAAGCCCAGTTCCTCCCTAGCCTGAGAGTACCCAAGCATCTGCTTAGGCATCAGGCTGCCCACTGCAACCTGTTGTAGTAGGCACCTTTAGGACCCAGGTACCTCTGCTGCCCACCCCATGGTGCCCATCTCCTGGCCAAACATGGTGCACACAGCAGGGAACAGGTGTGTTGATGCACTCCATGCTTGAAGTGTGGTGGGACTCAGGCTGCAAAAGTTGTCTGGCTCTGATGAGCATCCTGCCAGGAAAAACGATGAGTGGCAAATCCTACTGGGGAGTATATGTTTGTGTCATCAGCCTCTTCTCCATGAGTTGGGCTCCTACCTGCAACCTTCCCTGCCCTTCCTGCCTGTGCTTGGCTCTGACTCCATGAGTACAGAAGCAAAAATGCCAACAAAGCTGCATGATGGACTCTTTCTTTTCAAAGAAATCCCTTATCTGGCTGCTGGGAGGCTAGTGCAGGTACTAACTGCTGAAAATGTACCTTGCTGTCAATCACCTCCACTTTTATTTTTTTCCCCAGTTTGAATTGGCTCATTCCTCCTCCAAGTCCCTTTCCTTATGCTGGACAGCAGAACATTTAAGAATTTTTTGTTTGGTTGGGTTTTTGTTGTTGTTTTGTTTTTGTTTGTTTGTTTGGTTTGCATTCCAAAGATCTCACATATCATAGAATCCTAGAATGGTTTGGGTTNTTGGAAGAAGCACCTTGGAGACTCCTGAACAGATCACATATCTTCTAAGGTGTTGTTGCTGGGAAATAACAAGCCAACTCCTATTTACTTTGATTTATCCCACCACTGGAGTTGTGATGAATGGGGGGGTTCAACAGCACTGAATTGGATCGTTTTCAGTCTCTATAGGCACCATAAATTATGAATCATAGGATCATCCTGAGTTATTTGGTGACTAATCTGAGGCTGGTCTTGTGGCTTAGGGCCAATTTCATGCTTGCACTATTGGCTTGCCAGAGGTCTGTGTTGTGAACATGCAGCACAGCCCTCGTCAATACACAGCACCTAGGAAAGCTGGCTGAGCTACCGGACGAGGTGCTGGTGACTCAGGGAGTGGCACTGCCCTCTGCACCAGTACCCCACTAGGGTGGCTGGATATACAGTGCAAGAGGCTATGACATTTGTGAGTCACTTTGTGGGACTGAGTGTGATCCACACCCCTGCTTAATTGTTGGGGCCAGTCATGGACTCAGAGACATCCCAAGAGGAACAATTTCTGGGTGTTGGTTGTCTTGTCAACCAGTTGCAAATGTGCTGCTGTTCTGAACATGTCTGTCTTTGTGCAGGTTGTACCCCACAACCTCACGGGATACACTGCCTCTGTTTTCTCTGCCTTAATTTCACCTTTTAAGCCTAAGTTTGCAGATATGTCAGTAGGTGTTCCCTTCCTCTCTGACATAGACCCCTCAGATGCTTGTGAAGTCTCATTACATCTCCTCTGTGGACATTTCTTGGCAAGTGACATAGAATAGTTCTTTAAGGCCCATTGGGCTCTGCCCTTGATCAGTCTCGTTCCTCATCTCCTGACACCTTTCATATGGAACAATAATACTCCTTTTCCCTCAAAAGGTGTCTACTGCTGAACACACTCACAAGTGAATCACTCCAGAACCACAGAAGAGGAAACAGGCAGCTGGCTCGGAATGTATCCAGTTGTGTATCTCTCTGGATGCATCTCTCCGTGGTTGCTGTTTATCAGCCTCTTCTGGCAGCTCTGCTTTCCAGAGTATCCCCTCCCACCACAAAGCAGCTTTTCCCCAGATACATTAGCTTATCTTTTCCCAAGTTAAATCTCATTTCGTTTCCTGCTCATTTCTAATCTCTCTAAATCCTTTTGGAGGATTTTTCAGTTTGCACTGGAATTTGCAATCACTTCTGCTGGAGGTGCCAGCTCAGGGAGTTCACGGGGGAACCTTCTTGCTGCTGCTGAGTCAGGGGGATGCTGTGCCTCCTGGTGCTGGGTTTGGGGTGGTGGTGTCCCACAGCGTGGGTGCAGGTATGGCCCCGCATGTAGCTGTGTTCAATCATCTAGTGAGCTGTATTTCTCCCTTACCATCAGATAGGAATTGCCAAGCACAGCTGGAGGAACTGTGGGATTCAATGGGTCCTAGTCTGTGTGGCAGGGCAGAGGTGGGGAAAGTGAGGGATCCGGGTTCAGTTGCCAGCTGGGCCACTAATGCTCTGCTTTCCTTCCCTGACTCGATTTCTCCACGCCTAAGACAAATCCTGTCCTCCTCTTTTGAGACCATTGACAGATGATTAAGTGCCATTCACTGCTTATTATCACCAGGTAGCAGAAGTCTTCCCATCTTGCTGAAGTTGCTAGAGATCTCTGTTTGCTTTCCTCAAAAGCAAGTAAGTTGTTGCCCCTCTCTACCCAGTCCCAGCTGCAGTCATGCCTCGCTGCTCCTCATCACAGTTTGAGAGAGAACTTCATCAGATATTTTGTTACTGATAGTACCTCCTTCTATCTGCTCTTTGGGAAGGGGACAAGACAGGGGAAACAGTGAGGCAGAGCCCAGGAGGGGCTTTTCTGGCTGGGAGATGTGGGGGTCAGTGCAAGAGCGATGAGGATGGAAAGTAAGGGGTGCCCTGTGAGGTGGGAAGAAGAGGAGGAACAGGCTGACTATGTCTCAGGAGTGGGGTGGGGCAAGCCTGAGATGATCTGGCAGCCCCGGGAGTAGGGAACCCTCCCAGTTACGAAACCTCCTGCACTCCCATGGACACATCTCTTGCTGAGTGCTGGAAAACTCATGGTTAGGGTTAGCAGGAGTGCCTGAGCTGCCAGATTTACCAGCACATGGAGAGCCTTCCCTGGGCAGCCCCTTGGCCTCCCTGTGCCATGGAGAGCCCTGCTGCAGAAAAGGTGGTCGTGAGATGCTACACAGTTGCTTCCATGGCTATTGACACCCTAGAATCTCCTCTCTATGGGGTGACCATGTAGGCAAAGAGGCAG
Source organism: Bucco capensis (assembly GCA_013396975.1). Classification (NCBI taxonomy): domain Eukaryota; kingdom Metazoa; phylum Chordata; class Aves; order Piciformes; family Bucconidae; genus Bucco; species Bucco capensis. The sequence continues at coordinate 232,940 of VWZO01014666.1, forward strand.
CTACTAGAACCTAGGGTGGCCAATGCTGAGAATTCTGTCCTCCTCAGACCAGTGCAGTGCATAAGACTACCTGCTTTCAGTCAAACCAAAAAGCTTGCAATCCTTCATACTTGTGAAAAAATAAAAGCCAACAGGACTCAAGTATACTCCAAAAGCTTGGAAGACAAACGTCCCCAGATTGCATTACTTCTCAAGCCATTGTTAGGTTCAGCTGGATGGGTGATTTGCCAGCAGTGACTTCCCTTCCTATCCTTAAATCCTGCCAATGAGTCTCCCCTGCCATGCTTCAGACTCTGCTCTCCAGGCTCTTGCCATATCTCTTCATGTCCAAGTTCCACCCTATTTTTAATGTATTACCCATCTTCTGGTGTTGTCAATCTCAGGGAAGAGGATCCTGTATATGTCCTTGTCTCGCTGTGGACATTTTTTACAGTTTCTCTCCTGGTTTTAATTCACTTGAGCTCTCTTTGCCTTTTGGGTTGTAGATACACACAATCCACAGGCATCCAACCAGAGGTATCCACAGCAGCTGCTAAATACCTTTTTCCAGAGGGGACCTTCAAGAACAGCTGGTGAAGAAGTGAAATTCTAACTGTTTTGTGCCAGACTACTTCGCCTTGTACCTATCCAGGAGCCATTTCAGAGGGCTGTTGCTCTGCTTCATTCTAAAGTATCTTTACATCCCTTTCAGGCCTCTCAGACATCTGAGCACCATAAGCCAAAATCATTAGCTCCTCATCCTTGGTGTCCTGGGATCATCCAGTGGCAACTACAGCACTGGCACCCTGTGGCTTCCTTGTTGGAGGTTCTACTCCGAGCAGCGAGTTTTCACTTTTTCTTTAATCACATCACCGAGTTTTAATGCCCAGCAAGAACTTTGACCCTTATCCAGGGATTAGTTGTTATCCTCAAGAGCTTTCTGTAGCAAGCCTTCTAAAAGAACTCCAGCTTTGGAGAATGTGGGCAAATCATGTCCACTGGGTTAATTTTCTTTATTAGCTGACTACCTCGGTTTTCTGTCCACAGCCCTCAGATATTGTCTCCTCGCTCCGGGAGAAAGGCCGTTCCCATCAGTTCACAGGAAGTTCACTGCTGGGATCCTTGTTCCTACCAATGTACCCTCAGCAAGAAGGGGAGATCTGGACCTTGGTGAAATTAAGGGAAAAACATTTTGTTCCCTCATCAGGCTGTTTCGCATCCCTCCCTGGCAAAATTAGGCAGCGGTGGAGGGCTGCCAGATCCTATAAAGATGTTTTAAATAGGGGCTGTAGAGGCAACTGGGGTTAAGCAGAGGTAGCAAAATCCATTCAGCTGTTTAGCAAGTTGTCTTCATGAAAAGAAATGGGGGTATCTGTCTGTTTGCCTTGTATCTCTGTCACAGCCTATTTCAAGTATAATCCTGTTTACGGAGTAGAATTTTGGTAAGGCATAAAAAGGGATTTTTGTTCTGGTTATTGACTATTATTTTTCATGTGTGTGCAAGGTTCTTGGGTAAGAGAAATCCAGGAGCACAGAGTGTTTTGTTCTAAGTAATTACAGGCAGGATTCACAGGTATATTCTGGCTGCTTTCAGCCTTTCCCGTGACAGAAAGCAGCTGCACACCCAGCATTAGCCAATCTGCTAATAGGCTGTGTCACAAGACACAGCATCACCATGTCTCACAAAGCAACTGCATTGTCCCCTCTAAGCTTATTGTGTGAAATATCACGAGAACACCACCAAATTGTGTCCCACAGACCGTTCCAGACTAAACATCCATGGCCTGGCTCCCTGACCTGGTTTGGGGTCTCTGAGGGAGGAGAGGAGGTACCTTGCTTTTGCTACGCTGGGAGCACAAGAGATCGTGTGCTCCTTTGGCATCTCCATGCAGACTCGACTGCATACACGGACTCTGGTGCATCCAGAGCCTCCTCATTTTCTTGTTCAGATGCTAAGTGCATGGAACATATTACTGATAAAAATCGGTCTGGGGTTATCTCTGAACTAGGTTCTTGGCTCTCTCAGCCCAGATGACCAGGCAGATTGAGTCCTGTACTGGAAAATAGTGGATCCTTTGAGTCCGGGCTGCTAGCTAGTGTTGGATGACTGGTCTCTAACTCTCTGAGGGTGAGGTGGTGTGGGTTAAATTTGGAAGGTAATGATGGGAAAACTGCTTGGAGGTGACTGCAGAGAACAGAGTGAGTTTTGAATAGGATCTTCTAGCCACGATGAACCAAAGCTACAGCCTCTATGGAAGTTGTTTTGCCAGACCCTGCTTGGTGTAAAAGAAAATGTCTAAAAGCTATGAGGCTGTGCAGTACAGGTGATCCTGTACCTTAGTGCTGTGCCTGGAGTCTTGGATCCTCTTCCCAGTCCTGTGCTTCACTTGCTAATTAGGAGGCTGTCAATCACTACTCTGGTCTGTGCCTCAGTTTTCTCATCTGTTAGTGGTGATAACAGTACAGTGGCGATAGCTGAGCTACCCTGGGGGATGATTTGTAAGAGAATTTATGGGGAGGAGTTAAAGAAGAATTAATTAGTAGCCTCTGTCAAGTGCTCCGAGATTTCATGATAGCAGGCAGCGGGTGGCAAGCCAAAGTTTTGTGTGCTGTATAAAGTACAGGTTTTGCTTACATTGCAGCCTGTTTCTGAGTTTTTGCTCCTCTTAGTGTGGCTCCAAAGGAAAGTCACACTTTGATTAAGACAAGCACTCATCAGTCATGTAATATTATTTCCAGGCACGCAGCAGTTGTATGGGCAGGATGGAGTGGCTTCCCAGCTGCAACTGTCTTCCCTTGAAGCAATATGTAAAAATAATCCAGGGGCAATATTTGCTAGGAGAACCCCCACATGTTGCATGGGATGACAGAGAAGAGGGAAAATTCTAGGAGAAACAGAGCAAAATGAGATGTTGCTTGCAGCATCTTAGAGCTGTATCATTTTAACTATAAACTGGTAAAATCTAGGGAGCATGGTTTTGGAGGAGAGAAACCTGGAGAGTGCAAAGCATCATACAAAGTCTGCTGGGAGGGTAAGATCAAGGACTGTCAAGCAATGTCTGCTGAAAGCTGGATTTGGCTTCCATTTTCATGGTACAAACTGTGAGTCTGAGCTATGACAACTACTTACTAGATTTCAAGTTTCAAATGTCAAGTTTGAACCTCTGCTCCCCTTCCAGGGGTGTTTCCGAGCTCTTCAGAGAAGTCAGATGCATAGATCTCTGCAGAATACCCAGCAAAGCTCCCTGCTTTGCCACTTCTGCTGGATCACTAAGAAGTAGTTGCCAGATCTGTGGAAATCCCTGGAACACAGGCAGGAGATCACCCTTGGGAGTGTTTTTCCACCTTTCTGCTCCTCAATTTCCTTCTCTGTGAAGCAGGGATGTTAAAACCAATATCCTCCTAAACAGCAGCTTGGTGCCCGGAGACTGGTAAAGGCCATGGGGCAGGAGCAAGGGTCAAGGGCAGAGCTGGGTGCAAGAAGACCAGGACTCTTTGTGGATAAGGGATGGTGCCTCCATGGGAAGAAAGAGGATGCTCAGCTGTGGCATGTTGCTCTGCACACATTTGCAGAAGCTGCTCTGTGTGTTACATGGGTCACTCCAGGGAGCTGAGGTGCCCCAGGCCATGGGGGATGCCTTACACCTCAGGTCTGGTAATCTCTGCTTGTAACACCCTTCCCTGTGCACAGTAGGTCCCAGAGGTAGCTGGGTACCCACCCCATCTCCCCTCCCTCTGGCTTCTTCTTCCAAAGATGGAGCCTCTCTCCCCTGAGAATGAGGCAATGTGGCAACACTCTCAGACCTTGGCTTGTAACAGCAGTAACCTCCGAGCTGCTGACTGTTGCTCAGCAATAAACACCACTCGTGCTATTAATAAACACTATCTATCAGCCTTGGTATTTTTAATGCTGGGACACTGTGCCCTGGCATGTGGAGCCACTGAGGGACTGAAGGCCGGATTCAGAGATGAGTCTTAACTGGCATAAGGCACTGCATCGTGCAGCCCTGCAGCCTGTACCTGTTGCAAGGTGCAAGGTCTCTGCTCTTCTTGGTATATTAGGCAGGATCCAACTTCCTCTCCACAAAGGATTTCCTCTCCCAGCCATTGCAATCCCAAGGCACTGAGACTCAGAGACTCTACCCGCTCTCATAGCCTGGGATAGATCTAACAGGATCTCTGAACCTGTGTGAGTCAGTGAAAACACTTCAGCTTTTTCCCCCATGATGTGCTGGTACATTTAGCTGAATCAGCAAGGGAATGCTGCCTACTTACACAGTGTCTTTGGATGCACAGTCTGGGTGTAGGAGGTTTCAAGCACCAGCTTGAGACATGCTCCCCTGTGCACAGAGGTCATCAAGAAACTCCTGATAGCACTGATGCCTCTAAACAAGGCTCCTGGATTCTGCTCACTGCATGCAACTTCTTTACAGGCAGCTTAGAAGAAAAGTAGGAAAGGAAACAAAATGAAGCATGTATGGGGGCTGATTGTGTTGTACTGAAGCTCCTGGCCTCTTCCACCTGGCTGGGGTGTGAGCCATCCCAGCATTGAGGTGTGTTCTCTGCTTGGGTTAGTCTATGCCAAGGTGGGGCTGAAAGGAGCTGCTGTGATGCCGTGAGGGAGTCTGCATGGGAGAGGGTCCCAGGCAGTGGGAAAGAGCTGGTTTCACCTGCTGCCTCAGCTTTTGGCCCTGGAAGTGGAGCTGGGGTGGTGGGTGGGTGGCTCCTCCTGTGCTCAGGGGCAGGGAGTGGGGTTGTGGGCGCTGGTGAGCCAGGGTGGGGTGTGGGTGATGTCAGAGGGGAGCAGCACAGCCCCATCACCAGCTGCTGTCAGGGTGCACTCTAGGCTGGCTGGGGTTGCAGCCTAGGGGTACTTCACCCTTCCCTGCTGTGAGCACAGCAAGGGAGGCTGCAGAGGGTTTTGGAGGGGTGTGGGGGAGGAATGGCCGAGCAAACAGTGAGCTGGCTGAGCAAACAGCCACCAAAGTGAAACAATTGGGTACATTTTGGTAAAGCTCAGCAAACACTGTGCAAAAGCTGCTGCTGGCAGTGGTGCTTGCCCTAGTCATCAGGTATAGTACTATCAGAGGGCAGATATAGAGCAAGCTAAGGAGGCTGGGAGAGGTTGTGCAAGAGAAAGCTCTGGCCAGCATGACTCAAACCTCATTACCAGTGGCACACCTACAAGAAGCATATTAAAACTGAAAGGAAGAAGCTCAAGTACCTTATTTCTTCTTTTTGCTGTAAACCAGTTCTTTTCCCATGTGCAAAAATCAGTGTCTGAGATCATGGCAGCAGAGTGAGGAGTGTTGTCTATCATTGTCCCTGGTTCTAGGAGCTGCACAGCATTTCTGGAGAATTAGTCCCTGGCCTGAAAAGCTTCCAGCATCCCTGGAAACAAGTCATTGTAATGGAGTGCACAAGGCCAGGGGAAAGAGAAATGGGAGAGCAAGGTAACAGAGATCATTCCTTACCCCCTTAAAGTGAATTTACAGTTAATTTACTTTAACTCCCTTTAAATTCCATCTGATCTTTGCTCGAGTACCCCTGGCTCTGCTTCTGCCCCTCTATCCTGCCCCATGACCTCACAGCCCAGCTCTTGGTCCCCAATAGCTCCCTCCAGTGTGATGGGCTTGTCAGTGATATCATACAAAGCTCATTTTTCAACCACTCTGCTTTGGACCCCATTTTCTTCAGAGCCATCCACTCTGATGCCTGCAACCTCTTATAAAGGCAGAAGTAGTCAAAGGATACCACTGTCTTTATGCACTATGTACAGCCCCGAGCTAGACTGGCAGTGGCTGAAGCAGAGCTTTTAGGGTGTAGCTGTGCTCTCTGAACACCATCCACTTGCCAACTTTCCCTTGCCTGCTGGCTGATTTCACGGACATGCCCTTGAAGAAAGCACTGAACTAGAGAGAGAGGAGACTTCTATGTGTCTAGGTATAAATACTCTGATGATTTTGGGGTATGTAGATTGTAGACATGAGCAGAAAGCATTGGAGTCCCTTGCTGGTACATCACTGTGAAAATGGCTTAATTTTTCTGCTCCCATTAAAGACACCAAAATGTAGGTTTACCCTGAAGTGTTTAGTATATATCTCTAGGAATGGCCTTAGAGAAGAACTCCCTTAAGTCACTTCTCCATTAGTGTTTTACAAGGAGATAGCTAAACCAGTCATCCCTTGGGTATGTCTGCATTGCATTCCCGGGGTGGGATTGTAGCTTGGTAAACACACCCTAACAAGCTTTAGTTTTAACCTGAGTTTTAACCTAGATTTCTGCCTATTGGTATGGGTACCAGTAGCAGTATGTCACTGGGGTGTCTGGATTGCAGACCCCTTCTGGGCCAAGCTTGGCTGTCTGCTGCTTCTCATATTCTCCCATTAGTCCTCAGCTAGTTTAAGCTGGCTCAAGAATGTCTCCCCAAGACATTCTTGTGATTTTGGACTGCTGGTTTGGCACTTTACATCACTGTCAATCTCCCACCACATCCTCCAGCCCAGAGCCACTGAGTGCTCCTCTTCTGCCCTGATGCTCCCAATATGTGTATGAGCTCTTAAGCTTGCTGGTTTGCCTAGGTGCACAGCCCTCTTGCAGTTTGGAAGAAGGGATCTCTCTGCAAAGAGAGGAGCTCTGGAAATTGTGCTGCATGCTGCAGCTGGGATGGATGGTCCCAACCCCATGCACCAAGGGTGGCTTTGCTGTTCTAGACAATTCTCTGCTGCAAAGGATAAAGGTCATCCTGCCTCACCCTTACTCCTTGTGCCCCTCTCTCTCACCCTTATGGTGCCCACAGCAAGTCTTTAGGAAGGGTCTTCTCTCAGAAACACCATCCTAGGCCCACTGTCTTTTATCTGATTCAGATTAGCTTTCTTTCTGCTTTTCTTTTTGCCTCTGTTGACACACAGAAGTGTGATACCCCCCCAGGGGAGGCTCCAGACGTGCTCCAAATGATGTCGGCTTTGATTTATTATTGTCTAATATCATGTTGCTTACTGTTGCCATTGCATAAAGTTAGTTCAGTTTGGGAAGGGTTGCTCTTCTTTGGACAGGACAGATGGTCTGAAAATTATTTTGTTTTCCTTGTCTACTTTAATGTCCAAAGCAGGCTGTTCTGTCATCAGATCTTTCCTCCACTGAAGTAGCAGGGGAGAAAGTGGGGGTAAGGGGGAAGCAAGAAGGAGATGAATGTGCTCTACCACAGCTTCTCAGTTTGTCTCCTCATCTCCCCTCCGCTGAGCCTCCTTCCACTTCTGCCAGTTTCCCAGTGGTCTAATTCTGAGTTGTGTCTGGGATGGAGCCAAGTGCCAGACACTGCAGGGAAGAGGGACAGGAAATGTGTCTGCAGGTAATTGTGGAACAACCTGCTCAGATGTGTCGTTTTGTCTTAATCCCTTCCAGTTAGGGCTGAGCTGCTATGCTGGAGCAAGAGGGCTTAGATCTCTTACACTTTTTTCCTATCTCATGTAGCTCTGCATGTTCTTTTTTATCCATTGAAACATCCGATCCTTTCGTGCTTCCTGCAAAGCTCTTGGCTTCCCTGATGACAATGATTTCCATGTGTGCTCTCCCTCAGATCATTTCCAGGCTCCTTTTGGTAAGTGTGTGGGTTTGTGCGGATCAGCACTCCTGTTTTGTGAATGAGCTCAAGGGCTTGCTGGGAAGACTGCTTGAGCTCTTGCAGCCTTGCAAGCTCCACAAAGCTCAGCTCCCTGTCCTGCAATTATCAGGACTGTGTGAGTCCTGATCAGTGTAGATGTGTCCTGTTGTGCTTCTTGCCAGGGTCACAAACCAAGCTGTTAGGATGTTTAGAGCGGGAAGAAGATGATTCCAGACAGGTGGAGAGGAAGGGCAGATGCCCAGAACCTACATGCTCAAGTCAGCTGCAGTTTCAATCTTAGCACGTTTGCTACCTGATGCATACCTTATTCCTTTACTCTGTCCACCAGGCAGATGAAAAACTGTACATTTGTTGTTGGTTGTGCTTTTAATATGCAGCTCTCAAATGCATAGACCTGTATCTTCTCAAAATGTTTGCTTGTTTTGTTTGGCCTGAATCCTAGAGGACATGACTGTGGGTTTCCGAATATTTAAGGCAAATGTGTTATTTATAAGCCACATTGGAAACATTCTGAGCATTTGGATTTTTAGTGAGGAGAGCCTGAGTTTGGTATGTCCACACACCTCACGTCTGCCATTCTGCAATGCTGTCTGTGATGATTGCATTTGAAGTTAGCAATGTTTGTAGCTGCACTAGTGTCATGATATTCTCTTCTTAATGTCTTCAAATCTACTGGCAAATAGCAATGAAATAATAAGGTAAGTAGTGAAGTACTGAGAGAGACCTTGTGTGCTTTTGGATTCCTTGCAGCACCCTCATTTGAACTCCTAGCAGCCATCACATCCCTCTTCTCTACTCTCCTTTGGCCCTCAACAGAGCCTTTTTCCTTTTCTTCTGTGATGGTGACTGCTGTCCTTGACATAGCACCCTAATCTGCAACCACCTCCTCAGAGAGGAGACAGAGAATTCAGCCTCCTTCTCTGATTACTGCTCTGTCTCATGGTGTCCAAACAGAGCTCATCTTCTTGCTGGCTGCCCATGCCATCCATCCTCAGCAACTGTTCCTCCAGAACACACTATCCCTGCAGCACAACTGCCCATAATTTAGCCAAGAGCCAGTGCAGCTCCTGAGGCCTAACTTTTCCATCTCCTGCAGGAGCAATTAGGCTGCTCCCATGCTATCCTTAGCAGGCTGATGTTATCTCCACCATGACGCAGGTGAACAGCCTTAAGCCCTTGTAATAACCATGCCAGGGTCACTGTCTCCGGGCTGCTTGTGTGCCTCTACCTGTGAGATAGGCTGAGCTCCAGGACACTTTCAGCTATCTTCAACCAAGGAGCAAAGCACTTCCTTTAGCAGTACCTCTCCTCTGTGCCTGAGGCAAGCCCTTAAGGCTTTTTGGAGGAGAGATACATCCTGCAGTTCCTGTGAAAACCATCAAGCTTTGCTTGATGGGTTCAGGCCAGGGAGCCTCTCTGGCTGGAGACTGGCTCTCCAGGGGACAACCTTGGCTTTCCAACCAAACTACAAAAAGTCTGAGATTTTCTTACCCTCTAACTGAGACAAGATAAAAGTTTGCGTCAGGGATGCCTGCTCCTGCTGACACTCTCATATCCAGAGGACCTGCTCTGCTCGGGTGTTAATTGTGTCTAGGAGAGCTTCCAGCCACCCCACGTCACTGCACAGGGAGAGACGATCTCTACCCTGGAAAGCTTTTACCTAATTAGACAAGACAGATAGGGAAGGAGGCAGAAAGAAGGAAGTGGCAAAATGGCTTGCCCAGGGCCACGTGTCGGGTGAGTCGTAGCAGCAGCACATGAAGCCAGGCCTCGTGATGCATGCATTATGGGTACATGTCACCTCCATGGCAGGGCTTTGGCACAGCGTGGTACCAGCTCCATCCCAGGGCCAGGCACCTTCCAGCTCACCCTTTCCCTTCATCCACAGGCTGCAGAGGAGTGCTTTCCTCTCTTGACACCAATCATAGCTCAGTAGGGAAAGCTTAACCTGGCCCTGGGGACATGGGTAGGAGGATGAGGAGGTGAGCACTGGCCAGCTGGCAGCTCCTGAGAGCAGATGGAGGGTTTAGGGCAGGGTCTGCAGTGGGTGGTGACACATGGGCAAATGAGAGGTATGTGGTGCTGGAGCCAGAGGCAGACAGGTGTTGTGGATGATGCTGGTGATAAACGTGCAGCCACAGGAGTGATGTGGTGAGCCATTCCCATGTGCTGTGGCTGGGTTCCCCTTGCCTAGAGAGACCATGCATCATCGACCACTAACCCTGAAGACAGTTCTCTGAGGCTGTGGTGTCTGATGCTGCATCAGTCACTGGAGAGAGAAGACCATGGGTCAGGCACTGTACACAGCACTGATCCCGTTGCAGTCTGTCCCCAACTAATGTGGAATATGCCATGGGACAAAGGGACCTGACTGGCACCAAAGCCATCCATCCCCTTGATAGCTGCCTTGCCTTGAGCATGCCTCCAAAGTACAATTAAACCAGACTAGCTGCTCTTCTCTGTATGCTACAGGACACATTCCCATAGGTCAGTGAGACCTCTCAGCCCTGCCTCAATCTCACACTCACCAAGACCCTACTCCATGTCATCCGTTTTTGCTGCAGAGTTGAGGATTTTGAGTGACAGGACATGCAAAGAGGCCAGGGCCCTTCTTGCTGAGCTGTTTTATTCTGCTACTCATGATTATTTGAGGTACATCAGGATCTTTAGTTATACATCCTAGCAGAACATTTTATATCTTATGGTGATTGCAAGTTCTTTAAACACCAAGCCAAGGTCTTGCAAAGGAGGGGAAGGGCAGGGGTGAAAGAAAATGGCCCTGAACTGTGAGACACTGAGTGGAAGAAAGAACCTTATTTCAGCTTTTTCAGCAGAGTTTCCTTTAGATACCAACAACCACTTGGTAGCTGCTTGCTACTCCACCAGGCCCTGAAGCATGAATGAGAGAAGAGGTACATTGGCAATGATGTTCTTCCAGTGAGCTTGGAGGACCATGGCTGCTGGGCTTCAGGTTCAGCCTGGTCTGCAAGCCATTTCAGTGCATGCATGCTCATACATTATGGCCTACAGGATGACATTAGTGGGACTCTTTTTGCCCCACTCAGCTATTTCTGATGTTTGGGATCACCTGGCATTTTGCTCACAGATTTTGTTCAGTGACAAAGCCAGCTGGGGCAAGCAAGGAGGTGTTTCATGTTTCTCCCTGATCAGAAGAGCTGGTCCCATGCAATTAAGCAGCTTAGCTCAAGGCAAGAGAAGCCATTATCGCTGGGCTCCTCTGCTCTGCTTGAACTCTGTTATTCACGCTAAAAATGTCAGAGAAAGAAAACATTTCCTCCTCTCCCTGGCGTCTTTGTGGCGCTGGCTGAGTGGCAGGTGCATATCTCAGATACTTCTATGTGCATCTATCTGATCACCCTCTCTCCCCACTTCAGGCTGTCTCATTTGAGGTGAGGTGGGATTCAATCTCATGAGAGAGCAAGAGCACCTGGCTGGGTGTTATTCTCAGCCTTCCTTGGGGAAAAACTCTTTGGTTTGGCAACCTTCCTACCTCCTCTGAAGGAGAGAGGTTATCTTGACTGCTGAAGGCTCCATGCAAATCTCTCCACCTGTCCCTTAGGAAACAGTAAGGGTTGAAAAGAATCCTGCCTCAGAGCATCTCTGTGCTTCTCCATCCTTCTTCACTATATCTGCACTGGGTTGCACCAGAGGAGAGAGGTTGCCTGGGGAAAGCATGTAAAACACACCACTTTTGGAATAATGCTGTGACTTTTATCTGGCATGTACTGCAGGGTTGGGAGGGGTTTTGAAGATAAGCATAAATATTACAAGGATTATTTTCTTCTCGTTACAAGTGTTCCTGCTGCAATCCCACTCCCCCTTGCCTGGGAAAAAATGTGTAATATTCAAAGAAATCCACATCCACATACAACACACATGTACGTACATACATACATGTACAAGGCACAGAACCAACCCCTATACCTACCCCCAAACACAACTGATGCCTGAGGGCAAGGCATATTCCCTCCTGCCCCAAACCACAGACCATCTGTTCCTTCACAGCTGGTCCTTGTTGATTTCCTACCTATTTGCCCAGATGTCACTAAACATTGCTTTGTTACACAGACATGGTTCCTGGTTGTAATTCATTGTGGGTTTTCACATTCAGATACTAATATCACTCAAGGCACAGTCTGAAAATCACTTGGGGTCTGCTGTGGCCCCTGGTGTGATAACTGTGCCGACAGCAGNATATCACTCATTCATGTATTAATAAAGGCAATTAAAAGCCTGCTTTTAGCAAGAAAACTCCTTCTAGTGAAGATGCCTCTATTCCATCTTGCTTTAGAAAGTACTCAGTGTTTATTTGTACAACAGCCATGTTGAAGTTGGGTGCTTCCTTCCAGAAGGAGTACCTAAGAAAATGTTCCAAGCAGCTCTGAAAGGGATGTGGGCAATTTCACAGTGCTTCATATACCACTGTTGCTACTGGTTGTGAAATGGTCCTGCAGGAAGTGTTGCTGTATACCATAGCAGGTGGAACATGTGCTCCTGTCAAGGGTTAGGGCTGGGAACAGGACAGCAAAACTCAAGAGTCAGGACATGGAAGGCAGAGTTTGAACCCAGGCAGGAAAGTATATGGAGATCTGTGGAGGTAAACTAATCCATCTTGTATGAGATGCTGAAGCACATATTCTACATATTCCACCTGGAATACTGTGTCCAGTTCTGGGCCCCCCAGCTCCAGAAGGATAGGGAGCNTAACAACAGTAACTCCTGTAGGAATAACTGAACAGTGTGGGGACATATTTCTCTTACTTTTAGGAGATGCAAGTCACATACTGTCACCCTAACTGGGAGAAGATCAGAATGAACTGTTTTGGCTCCAAGGTGAGCAGCCATGCAGGATTAGGTAGGAATATGAGCTTTTATCCTTATAAAAGATTTCTGATTAGAATTGAAGTTCTCCTCTCCTTTCCTTGAAGAGATTGCATGGGATTTAGACTGAAGCTGCAGAAATGAGCAATAAAAATTGCTGCCAAATGGGGAAAGCTCCTCTGGACAGGGAGAGAGATTTCTGGTGAGCTAGATAACCTTCTGCAGGAGCAAAGGCCCATCACAAGCCATCCTACTTTCTGTCTTACATGAGGGAACTTCATCAAAGCTGCCTTCTCTGGCTATGATACCTGGTGAGCAAAATAAACCACTTGTGTTACCTGTGTATTTCTGCCTGTGGGAGAGGAATGAGGAAAGAAGGAGTCCTATAGGGCAGATGTTAGTCAGACTGCCTCAGGTGCTACTAGGATGTCTTCAGATACCACCACAAGATGCTTATGTAAGGAAGGAAGCAACTCAAACTTTGTGTTACTGAAGGCTGGAGGCCATGGTTGCTAGTATGGACTCTGACATTTGGGTACGAGTCAGCAAAGCATCAGAAGTGAGAGAAATGTCTGGTCCTATAAAAATGACACATGGATGGAGGTAGAGAAATGAAAGCCTGTTCTTGTGAAGCAGTGTCAGGAGAGGGCTTCATTTTTCCCTGTAGCAGGTGGCATGGCACCCTGGGATGGGCAGTGATGGACTAATTTCTGAAGCTGCTCATCGCTGTGCTCCTGCAGACACAAATATTCCCCCCAGTGCTTTTACAACACAGAGAGGAAAGTGACTTCATGGCATTCCTTTTCTGACTGTTTCTTTGGCATGTTCTTTCTAAACATAGATCTAAAAATCAGAAAGCACCAGGAGAATTATGGGTTTCTACACCCTATTGTGCTTTATAATAATTATAATTATTGTAAATACGGCCCAGACACTGTAATTTTCTGCTCTCCATTGGGTCTTTCTTTTTCATTTTCTTCTTCTTTTTATGACTGTTTTCTAAGAAAGTTTTCATGTGTCACCTTATAGATGGGAAATGGCAGAGTCAGCTCTTAAAATAAAAGGAGAGGAGTGGCTTGGGGGGGGATGGAGAGAGAGATGAAAAGAGAGTGAGGAGAGAGAAATGTCATAGAGTCTATGGTGAGAGCACCAGTGGGGACAATCAGGAGACCTGGTGCTCTACCTGTTCTGATGCTGACATGCTATGTGATTATATGCTCCATCTTTGTACCTATTTTTGGTTGGGGGGGGCCTTCTCTTATCTCATTGCTTGGCTCAGCAACTATCTGGTTTTAAGCTTAGAGGTGCTGAGCACTCCTCACCTGCAATGTCTGGTTGAACTTATTGTAAGAAATTATGGTTAGATATTTAAATAGGTGGGGGTTTTGCAGCATTATTCAGGTACAGTCAAGAAAAGCTGGTTTACACTGTGGATAGATGTATGCTATAGTATAGACTCTGCTCCTATGCCCTATGAGTGCCCAGAGCAGAGATGTGGCTGAGATGTGTCCTCCTGCCCAGGTGACTTGTTCCTGTGGACATCAAGGCATGAGGTAGAGTGGAAAGAGACTGAGAATCAGTATTTGCTTCTGGTCATCCATAAATACACTGCTTTTTCAGGCAATGAAACAGGCTGAGCAGAACCGTGTGCGTTAAAAAGAACATTGGCCATGGTATTGGGGAAATAAGTCAAATCCTCTATCTGCTTTTACAAATCCCAAATTCCTTGTGTTTTTCTCCTCCTCTGCAAGCTGTTGCTTTGACTTGCTAATACATTTCTGTTGTAAAAAGTGTGGTTGTTTTGGGGTTGTTGTTTTTTGGGTTTTTTTTAATGAGGCTAACACACAGATATTACTTTGTGCCCAGCAAGAACATGGAGTTTGCCAATATGTTACCCACCACACTTCATTGCAAGATTGCCAGAGGGATGTGCATCACCTGCTACTCTTCTTTGGGCCCTGGGTCTTGGTTTGCAAGACACAACACAGACCTCAGGGCTCCAGGGCTACATATGTTACCAAGAGGACTCAAAAAGGAGAGAGAGTGAGGCTCTCCAGAGTAGGCAGCTGGCAGTTTAATTTCAGCATGGGTAGGTACAAGGTAATGCAACATGAAAGATTAATTTAGACTACTTATGTAACACAGCAGACTCTAAATTAATTATTTCTTACTCAAGAAAACATTAAGGTCCTTTTCAGGCTCCTTGAGCAATAGTGATCACAATAGGTAGCTAGCACTGAAAAGACTGTATTATAATACCTTCAAATGAATCAAAATTATGTCTACATTTGAAAGGATGTGCTCAGATTTTGTCACTTTTCTATTTCTATCAGAAATAGAAGGTATCCAAAGATAGATGATGAACATGATTAGAAGACCTAGAAGGATTTCACAAAGAAAAGATTAGGACCATTAATTTAGTGAGAGGGATGTGACATGGGAATGAAAAGAACAATGGCAAGGAGAAGGCACATGAAACTCTACTATTTATCCTTTACTAAAGTACAAGAACGAGAAAGAAAAAGCTCATGTCTTAAAATGCTGCACCTGAAATACTAATAAAGGAACACACTGTGTAATGCAAAATATAACCTGTGGAATCCACTGTTTGAAAATACAAGTGGGGTCAAGAGCCTGGGAAGATATTACTCTCACATTTTCCATAAAGGAACAATAAAAATATCATCCACCCCTACACCAGCTGGGATAAAATCCTCCATGGGACATAAATCTTCATCTTGCACGACAGTAATTGCTGTGAGCTAGATGAGGAAGCCTATTGCATAACTGTCCACTCTGAGGGTTTTACTACCTCCCATGAAGTATGTGGTGCTGGCTGCTAGAGGAGGTGGGCTGCTGGGAGAGATGCTACCATTTTCCCTTGCTATCCCTCCCTCTCCACCTACACCCTTTCACCTGGAGTAGGTTCTTTAGCTGTGCCAGGCACCTCAGCAGCAGTGAATGGGACAGACCACCCTCCTTGGTGCTCTCAGCAGTGAGGGCTGTACTTGGCTTACGTGGTGCTGTTCTGTGGAGCTGGCTGAAAGGAGATGTGCCTCTGGCCTCAGGGTGTGTGAAAGCTGGTAGGCATTCATCCAGCTCCATGAAGAAGCAAACTCCAGGGGCAGGAGTCAGCAGCAGGAAGATGCCCATCTGCTGCAGATGTTGGTGTTCCCATCAAGACAGGTATTTTCGGGTGAGTCACTGAAGGATCAGAAAGCATGAAGCAGTTCCCTTAGGCAGCTAGTGCCCAGACTGTGAATTGTTTTGGAGAGGAGGGCTGAAAGTCTGGATTTGCTGCAAAATTTGGTACAGAGCTGGTGCAGAGAACCCAAGGGTCTGGGGCCCAACCCAGGGGAATAAATTCAGGGGTGGTTGTCTTTGGAAAGGCTGCTTCAAAGTGTGAACCCAACAGGAAAGAGATGCTGTCTCTTTGTGAAAAGATGCTTTATTATTATTAATCTGCAGTACAATTAAGTGGCAGCCAAGAATGAGACTCTGCTGCTTGAGGCAATGTTCATACAGAGCAGCAGATACGAATCTAACAGATGTGGCTATTTCAATGTCTAGAAGTGATGAGGAGCTAGGGGAACACCAAGGCCATGGGTTGCCCTAACATGTTGAAAAATTGGGCTGATGATGTAAGACTTTAGCCCTTGCCTGCTGATTTTCAGGGCGAGGCCTTCAACTTTTCCATGGGAAGAGAAATTCTGAAAGCTATTTTCAAGCCAAATAAATTAATTTTGGCATTTTCTTACAAAACAAATTCTCAGAGAGTTTCCAATTTGGGATTTTGGGTTTTGCATTTAGTATTTCATTCACATTCTGGAACTTCAAAGCATCCATTAGAAATCCTAACTCATGTCCTTTTCAGGTTTTACAATAAGTACTGACTGGTTTAGGGTGAAGTTTTAGTGCATAATATGACAAGAGATTTGAAGCCTTCCATTCTCCTATTCTAAACACAATTAAGGGCAGCTGTTATATAGTACTAATTAAAAAATCTTATCTTTCTCTACAGATCAAAGTAACTTTTGTTTATCTTGTAATGAAACAGTCTGACAAAAAGTCAAACATAAAAAGTGTCAAGCTGCTTCATTACAAAACAAACAGGAGACACTTTGATCTGTGAAAAAGATAAGGTGTTTTAATTAGTACTAAATAGCAGCTGTCCATCATAATTTAAGAAAGGAAATAAAACTCCAATATTTCAAGTCTTTCATATGGTGATGTGTACACGGAGGAGCTCTCATAAAGTTACAAAGGATTATAATGAAAATTGGGATAAAATTTCGAATTCTATAAATTTATGGAAGTGTGTTTCTCAACCCAGAACAAAGAAGATGCCCATACTGATCTATTTTGCCAGAAGAAATTTCCATTGGCATCAATATCTGGTTATCAAAACCAATGCACTTAATCAAAACATCTTTTAGGATGAAAAGCTGTGTTTGTAAGCATTCCAGCCTGCTCTGCCTGCAGACACTGGTTTCAGCTGTGGCCCTGCTGGGTCGGGTATGGAGGTAAGCAACATAAAGCAGGAGCAGCTTCACCAGCATGTTGTTGGCATATCTGCAGTTGGGTGAAATGTAGATGTAGTACTCCAAGAACATATGTGCTTAAGTCATTCTGGACTTAAGGCTGTGTCCTTGACACCTCTCTTCACTGCACCATAAAGCCACATGCATTCATGGAGGTGCTGAGGGGAAGGCAGGTGAGCTCAGGTCTTGAAGGTAGTGCTGGCTGTTGGAAGGCAACAACTGATCCCAGCCCTTTCTGCAAGGAATGAGGTACCCTCTCGGTGTGGTCCTGCTGAGCTTTTCCACATTCCTGGGCCAGGGCAAGTGTTTTGAAGCTGGCTATGTCAAATATTGCCAAGAGCAATGCAAGTCTGCTCTTAGAAAAACAATGGTTATCTATTAGTAAGTATTTCCACTGAATCTCCCTCAGTCTGCATGTTGTGCAAACCTGATGAAGGGAGACTCCTGTCCAAAGGAGCTAGGCTAGCAGAGGGAGTGTAAGCCACAGGAGGACCCCATTCTTGCTAGGGAGGCCAAGGTGATACACGACTAGTTGGTGGGTGACCATATCATAGGGTCAATCCATGGTCTGAGCCAGAGAATTTGTTTTGTTCTTCCCTTGCACCTTGCTGTTAACTGCTAGTGGATTTTCTGCAGGAACCCCATGGAAAGGGTCCTCAAAACAGCATTCTGTGATCTCAAGGGCAAGCAAACATCAGTCTCAGTCCAATTCTTGGACGTCAACTCTGCCCCTTGTTCCCGGATCATTGAGAGCTGCTGGGCTATGCTGCTTGCTTTTCACGGCCTCCTGTTTACCTCACCTTTGGTCCTGCTCTGTGTTTACAGTTAAGCTGTTCATTCAAGTGCCATATAGTTGGTGAGGATTTGCTGAGGGAGCAAAGGTCTTCAAGCAGAAGATGAGAACAGAGGAAAAACAGCTTCTGGCTGCCACACTTGTCCACTGCTTGCTTCAGAGAGGTTGCTCAAGACAAGTTGGCAGGTAATATGTACAAAAAAAAAAAGATAGCAGTAGGAGAATGTCGGCAAAATTTGGAAGCCTCCAAGACTCCCCTCTGTGGTTGTTTTTGGTTGACTTTGCAGTGTCTTTACGATGATGATGCAGTCACTGCTGATTTTACTTCTAGTATTTTATCAGGAATGTTTTTTATGGTTGCACTATATTCTGAAATAGAGATGGGGTGACAGCTTCTGTGCCTCACCCGAGCCCTTCACATTTATAGTTTCCCATATTTGTGTTATAGTTGTGGTAGATAAAATAATATAAATAAATTAAGTGTCTTGGAGAGAAAGAATGCTTTTTACTTGGACCAAGTCACAGAGTTAGGAAAAAAGATGAGCTTTCAGGCACCAGAAGGCAGATTTCCCCTCACTCATATGCTACCGTAATGTTAGACCTCAAGATTTAGTATTTCATTTCTTCAAAGAAAACATTGGCAGGATCCTTGAAGTCTATGCAAGGTAGCCACAGGCTTCCACCAAAGAAAGAATCCCTCAGTCCCTGCTGAAACTGAAATACTCTGAAATTATTTGGGATGCAATAAATTCAAGGCTGTGAGTGAAAGGCAATAGCCTGTTGCTTAAGAGGTAAACAGAAGTAGGAACCACTGGAAGACAATGCTAGCTTAGGTAGGGACTAAGAGGACCTGTGTGCATATTTAAAGGACAGAAAAAATATTGTGTGAAGGGGGAAAACAGGTGATTGTTTTTACACAGTTTCAAGGGAAGTCTTGAAATAATAATTAAGAAGGGTAAGGAGAGGAAAATTCAGCTATTTATCCAGGAAACCAGATTGAATAAAACTGGAAACAGCAACATCAGGGTCAAGACCAGGCATGGGCATCACATTTCAACCATTTCCCTCAGGCTAGTGGTGACATTAGGGAAAGGTGGACATGACTCCTGTGGCAAAAGCATGTCTGAAGAAGCAAACTCTTACGCAGGTTAAGGACTAGTCCCTTTGGTAGACAGTATGATATAAACATGGAGGATTAGAACCAAGAGGCTGAGGTGAAGAGGTGGCTGGAGGAACCAAAGGAATAAACATGTTTTAGGTGGAGTTATGCATTTTGCTGTGTTTTCAGTCTTGAGAGTCTGAGAAATCACAGCTGGGGTTGAAGGACTGGCACTAAGTGAAAGCTGTCCCTGTCCAGAAGGACCTCCAGCCCACGTATGCCCAAGGAGTACCCTACCACAGGGACTATCCTCCCCATGTCCCTCCTGGCCAGGTCTGTCATTTTGGTGACCCAAGGATTCCCTGATTTCCCAGACCCCATATTTATGTCCCAAAATCACAACCCCTTTCCCTGCTAACCACTCCCTCCCCAGACTCACCAGGGAAGGTCAGTCACCTCTCCAAGCATTAATTATCTTCCTTGGCAGCCTTCCCAGGGGAGGGGACCCAGTATCCTTAGGCAACCCACATGCTCTGTGGCTGTGCCAGCCCATAGCATGCAACGAGTTGCACTTCCTGAGGCTGCCCCTGGGCTGCCACTTTGGTGACAAGCTGCATGACGTTTCCCAAAGACCCTTCTTTGCTTTTCCCCTTGAGACAATTCCAAGGATGAAATAATCCACCACACACAACATCATGTTGTGGTGGAGGAGGTGCTGCTGGTGTGACAGGGAGGGAGTAGGGTTGCTCTCAGAAGAGTCACTTCAGCCAGTATTGCTATCTGCTTACTATGGGTTGAAATCCTCCTTTTTCCATCACTCATTGACAGGTGAGGCAGGCCTGGTGAGCCAGCCATCAGCAATCTCTGTGAGGGGGGCTGTGGCATCATGTCATGTAACTCAGATTGGCAATATGATTACATGCTCACGCAAACTCTGCCCTCCAATCCCAAAGAAATCCTTTGGTCCCATGCTCTGGAAATGGTACAGCACCAAACATACTCTACACCTTATGACTTTCCTCTAGGACACTAAATTGCCTGTCCCTGTGAAGCCATGTCTCTGGAGATGTCCCCATCATTCATGCTGCAGCCAAAGAGCAAGGAGACCACAGCCACCTCTTCTGTGAGCTCAGCCTTGCCTTGTGACCTGTGGCCTTGCAGAGTGTACACATGACATAACCACACAAGGACTATGGCCTGATCCTGTGCTCCAACATGGAGGGTTGCATCCTGTGTTGCTCTGTTTTATATGTCTGGTGGGGAATCTGCATATCTTCTGATAGCTGGGGCTTCAAATGTGTGCATCAGCCCTCAGCACGAGGAAGAGCACAAGTTTTCAGGGGTCATGACTTCCTCTGGGACACACCAGGAAATCTGAGGACAGGACATCTCATACCCTTTTCTTTCTTAACACAAGGTCACCTCTAGATGAGATTATGGGCCTTTGGCCTGAGTGGAACTTCCCACCTATTGCTTCCCAAACTTAATTGAGAATTAGTTTTCAGTCACTTCCTCTCAGCAGCCACTCTGAGAAGCTCTGGTCCATGAAAACAAAGCACTTGCCTTAGCCTCATGCTGGAGCTGAACATGCCAAGGAGATAGCCAGTCAGCCGTTTCTTCCCATCACTCCAGTGGAGGATAGCAGGATGCTTTGATCATGTCCTCTGAGTGAGGACAGCTGGGCTGTAAATCAGAGTTCCTGCTGCTCTGAACTCTCTCCCTCACCCAGAACCACAGAGAGAAGGGACATGTTTTTCCTCTCCATGCAGAGGTGAGCCAGGGTGAAACCTAGACCTGGCAACTGGGCCAGTAGTCTTCTCTGTGCCATTTACTTGTTGCTTTTGCAGGAATTTTCCATCTTAAAAATCCATCTCTCTTCTCCTCTTTCAGGTAAATAATATAGACAAGAGGTCAGCTTCTTTCCTGTGTAAAGAGCAACCACGTCACACTTTGACGATAATCTGAAAAAGTGCCAGATTTCTTTTTATAGCTTCTTTATTGCTCCCTGTCTGTGTATATAAAATGAGGAGAGCAGTGATTTACATGGTAACTGTAAGGCTGCTCTGTGAAGGAGTCTGGGAATTGCAGAGTAGACTGAGATCATTTTAAGGCAAACAAGGAATAAAACAAATAAAAAACCAATGGGTAGCTAGTGAAGTGTGTGTGCTGCATCTTGAAAGGCACAAGGTCAATGCATATGAGGGCAAGGACAGAGAGTTAGGAGGGAAATTCAAAGGAGGCTCAGTACTACTACTGATGGTTACCCAACCTCTACCCAAAGTTTCTCTTCTGCAATCACTTTTGCAGTGAGCTCATGACCTCTGTTAAACATGCCATGACCCTGGAGGGTTTGTATTCGGTAACTGGACTCTGAAACAACCTTCTACTCCAGGCAAATACCCATCTGCTTTTAAGATGGAATTCAATGTATTTCTGAAATGTAGCGCCAGTGAGAACTGAGGACCAGGCTGGGTGAGCCAGGCAGCCCATATCATCTCACATTCCTTGGCTGGAGACAGGTAGGGAATGTGTACAATTCTTGTACAAATCAAGAATACAGTCAATGTTATGCTGGACTTTTGATCCCCCTCTCTGGCTATCATCCTCCTCATTTGAAGTTCCCAGGTCTCTCTTTTGAGCTCCAGAGGGGTTTTCAGACAAAATATTGATTAGAGGCTTTGTTGATACTATCACACTCATTTTGTGTCCTTGCAGATGCTAAGCAAGTGAAACAACCTCCTTGGCTGTGGAGTCCCCAGAGGGCTGTTGATCTCCTTTCTACATTCCACCTGGTGAAGGAAAACAGCAGGGCATTAGAAAGATATCTGTAACCTTTTAATGCATTTGTGTGTTCTTGCTTCTACAAAAGCACCATGCTCCACAGCTTCTCCACTTGGGTGGGCAGGTTGTGGCTTTGTATCTAGTTCCAGAGAAGCTCAGGATCCAGGCTAGGAAGATAGGACTTTTCACCTCTCGCACAATGCATTCTGGTATCAGCATTCAATCCTGATAGCAGCCCTCAAGCAAATGAGGCTGTCTTTTGGACTTGAGTAATTTCATAAACCACCATGTTATTTGACAGCAGGTTAACTGGGTCACTACTTTGCTCATAGGACTGTCCCAGCAGTGTGTTTTATCGTCTGACCCTAGTAAGCAGAGGCTAAAGTTGCCAAGAAACCAACCTAGCTCTCTTTGGGCCTCATTCCCAAGTTCAATGACAGACAAGGGAAGAACCAGGTTTAATGAGTACTTAATATTGAGGTTTGCTTGACCCTCTGGGTCTCCAAGGGCTGCACAAACGTGCTAGGGTTTCTTCTTCTGCCTTACTTAAAGTTGGGTGAAGGGAACAATTCTTTGTGTCATTCCTGCTGCACATGCTGGCTTTTCTAGTCTCTTCTGTCCGATGTAATCATCACTTGGGATGCTCTGAAAGATGCTTTGAAGCAACTGAGCATGTTTGAAGCATTATGGAACATTTCAGTTTGCAGTTCTTGCATGAAGGTGCTGGAGATGTGAACTTCAAAGCCTTTTGGGTAATTTTAAAATCTCAGTCCTGAGGTTTAGAGTGAAGAGGGAATGAAAAAGTAATACATATGACGTACAAGGAAGTCACGGCTTCCTCTCAGGCAGCAGTTTCCCACAGACAAACAGGACATGTCTGCCATGCAGAAAAATGAAAACAGTAAGCTCTGCCTGTATCCAGTGGCCAGTGCTGTATTTTGAAGAGGCAGGAAAACCTGTCATGCTGGTGCAGCTGCCTGATGAGAGCAGGTGATTAGAGAACAACAGGCAGCCCTGCAAAACCACCAGGCTGATGCCAGAATCCTGCAGTTTCTGTGGACCATGTCTGAGTCATGTGCAGGGTGCAGAGACTTCCCTTGTGGTGCAGTAAATGAGCAAGGCTTTCCTGAGTGCTTCATTCTTCCTGGTGCAAATTGGTGTTGTGACCTTCAGGTGCAGGCACATCGATTATAAAACCACACAAATTAAAGTCTGACCCTTCTAACAAAATACCAGCAGAGGGAACACACAGGAAACATCCTGAGCCACGGAAGAAACTCACTCAACCAAGCAAAACCCAGGCAGAGCACACAGACCTAACAGCATATACTGGAGATGGCAACAGCACTGCATCATGCCCCAAGGTTAGCACATCCAAAAGTGTGTGCAATTCTTAGGGCATTTGCAGGGCTTGGACCCACTTCCTTTGAAGACTGTGCATCTCTTTTTCTGCAGGCACTCAGTGTTACATCGTCATATAATCTCAAGGGGTTTTTAATGAGCTTTGGGCACACTCTGTTCCTAAAAGGGCCCAGTGGGACATCCCAGCTAGAACATGTGCTTCTTGAGCCAGAGGCAATGGGATAGAACTCAGAATCAGAATCTGGGATGCAAATGCAGCACTGAATATACCAACAACAGATATGCCAGTTTGTTGCAGTTTGGTGACATGAAGCTACATAGGTATGACATAGCTCAGTGCAAAGGGCAAACTTTGCTTTCCTCTCTGCTGACATGCAACAAATGTCTATTCCAGAGTTTTACGGGAGTGACTCCTGCCCTTACATAAAGAAAAACTGGAATTAGTTTTGTTCTGAAAGATGTACATAGTCAGAAATAAGCTGCACTCACAAGTCATCTCTGGAGATTTTATCCTGCTCATAACAACATCATTTTTGAGACCTTTCCAATAGGACATTGGGCGATATGGCTCTATCCGAGAACTCTAGCACATGGGTCCACTGCAGATGGGACCATTCTCCTTGTGTGTGGATTCATGTACTGAACAAAAACCATATTGATATGTAGAGGGAATCCTCAAAAACTGTGTGCATCCCAAATCCAACCCAGGGGTTTCATTCTTCCTGAGAAGTACTTGGCACTAACTTATGTGAGTCTTACAGCTTTCAGGATCTCAGGGTGAAACCATGGTGAGCCACCTGCTTGTTGAGTGCAGACCCAAGAAGCAGAGATCCTCATGCTCAACTGGACACCACCTGCAAACTGCAGGTGACCTTCACTGTAGGAGTGAAGGAGACGTGGGTACACTTTTCAGGGGATCTGCATGCCACTTTGCTGGCAGCTGCCATACGTGCTTGGCAGCCAGCTGCTGCTTGCTGAGACAGGGCACCCACATCACCTTGGATGCTGACTCAGGCATACTGCAGTAATAAGTGAGAAGGATGTTGTGTCTTTCCAAGCTGTTGTAATTGCTCCTGGCAGCCCATGTGACAGAGGGATGGCTCACAGAGACAGATACTTACTCCTCAGGTATGGCTCTCTGAATGCCATCTCTGCCAAGGCAAGCAGATGATGAGGCTGTGCAGGTTTTCCTGACAGAGTCCATAGGGCAAAGGTGCACAAGTGTGGGCTTCCTCACACGTTCTCAATGGTGTCATGGGCACACTGGTGGTATGCTGGTGGGGGCCAGAGTCCTCCAGTGGTGGTGGTGCTTGTGGGTGCTGTGGACATTTTGTTATCCCCCAAATGTAACAGGCTGCCCTAACACTTGGGAATATTCTCAACAGTGAAGTCATAAGGCCATGTGTGATCTTGACAAACATACAATCACTCTGGAACCAGGCTGTGCAAGCATTCAGTGCAGAAGGCATTTCATGTTGGGAGATCTGTCATCGCCTGACAGGTGAGATGTATTTGAGTTTCTGGTGAAGTTATGTTCACATAAAAGAATAAAAAAGACTGATGGGATCATACACAGCACATAAGAACATAGCAATGGCCTCACTGGCTTGGATCTAAATGTTCAGCTAGGGATAGGTGTGGGGACCCTGGTGGTCAGGTGGTGGAGGAGGGTGAGGTGCAGGAATGGATGAGACAGAGTCACCAAGGTAGATGTGGCTTGATGGCTGAGTGTGAGGACACCTGGAATGCTCAGCCCAAGGGTGCTGTGTGCTGCTGGAGCATGAGTGAGGAGCTGCATGTGGCCAGGTGTCTTTTTCACAGACTGCAGCCTCGGTGAACATGCTCCCATTTCAAAGCACTGGCCAGCCACAGGCACAGGTAGGAGAGAGTAATAGCTGCCAGGAGGCCAGGGAAGCCAGGGTAACTCAGGAGCACACACGTTTCGTTATTGCTGGGTTATCTTGGCACAGGGAAGAAATTTATAACTGACAGCAGGTTTGCCAGAGCAGTTAAAGAGCAGAGTAACAATAGGAATAAGCATTTCAAATATTTGATTTTGCCTTGTAATTCCTTGCAGGCTGCTCCCAATTAACAAGGGGAATTTTGTCGAGCCTAAAGTGACTTTGATATGGTAGATAAATTCTCAACTCTTAAGGTTTAAAGGTTTTCCCTCCTGCCTCCTTCAGCAAAAAAAAAAAAAAAAGACCGAAAACCAAACCAAAACCAACAAACAGTTTTGGTTTTTATTTTTGGTTTTTGTTTTTATTTTTTTGTGTGTGTGCCAGTAGAAAGTGTGAGCAAGGGAGTGGTTCTTGTCTTTTCTGAAAGTAGTGCATGGGGCTAGGGTGTGAAATGTTAACAAGGATAGAAGCTCCTCGTGCTTTTAAACTTACAATTGTATAAAAGCAATTTAGCAATGGTAAAAATCAGTCCCAACATGATGCATCTGATATTTTATCCAGGACCAATGTTCCAGACCAGGAACAGTGCTGATGTCCTGATCTCACGAATCCGCCTTGGTTGCTGAAGCTGACTGCTGTCTAGTTTGCCCTGCCTCTATGCTCATTGCTGCTGGCTAAGTGACCTGCAGAATTCCCACTTCAGCAGGATCTCTTGATAGACTGCACCTGTCAGCCTGATTTACAAAGGTGCTTTTGAGCACATTCATGTGTCATGGTTCTTTGCCATATCAGAGGACTGGATGTGAAAGGGTCTTTCCACTGCTCTGTTCTTTGATATCCAGACTTCCAGGTGGGCTTGTCATTGCTGATTTAATGCCTAGCAGGGACATTGGCATTCCAGCTCATCTGAGCTTGTTTTACCTTGTAGTGCAACCTAGGAAGGTCCTTTTCTTCATGATGATAGGTACTTTCACAGCAATGTGAGAAAGGGTACAGCCCTTTCTCTGTAGGGCTCTGAAGTCTCTTAGCCCTAGCTACAAAAAGCAACAGTTGTAGTATCTTCCACAGGTGTGGAGCCTAAATGGGAATTCAGACATGCTTCCAGTCCTGTTCTCTGCTGGCAGAAAAATCTATGCAGAGATCTATGATCTCAGGAAGACACAGAGATAAAGGTTGCTTCTCAAAGGCAACTTCTGTTCATGGCTGTGTAGATAGCAGCTAGGATCTACTTTTGGAGACAAGTGGTGTGGGGATGAGGTGGTGTTGCCTTTGACAGCAAACCTAAAGAAGAGGAAGCTGGCCTGAAGGTGACAAAGGCCCCCCAAAAAATCTGTCGGTCCTTGTCTCTGAGAAGATAGAGTTTGCAGTGGTACCTTTTTCCTCACTTCTACACACCAGAACCCCCAGTCAATGGGCTGGTTACTAATCTTGCACTCTGGTGGAACCAGCAGTGGTCACTTCTTATGGTCAATGGGGGCTGAGCTGCTATTTACTTGGCATTTACAGCTACTGCTGTAAAACAGTAAAAACTGAACTGAAAGCAAACAACACTCAACTTCTGCAAGTCCCCCTGGCAGGTGTCCAGTTTGCTGGGGCAGAGGCAGATGCAGAGAAGCAAGGCAAGAGAATATGTGCTGACAATCCTGTTGGAAACTTTGGTCAAGAGTAGCATTAGTAGCATATTCTCCCTTGAGCAGGCAAAGATGAGTGGAAGACTTGTTGTAGCGGATGGCTAGAGGATATGTCATTGTCTTTCTCTTCTTTCTCTCTGTCATTGCTTCACTTTCCAGGCCAGTTTCATATACTGACATGTTCCCTATTGAAGAACAGTAGGCATCACAGGAAATAGTCCACAACTTTCTCTGTTGTTAGACTGGGTCCCCATTCTGTCTGAGAGTCTAACCAACCTCCTTTTGGTGAGGTAGGTCCATGGAATAATAATAGGAGTGAAGAGAGTCTGCTTCTCACCTTTGCTGGAAAATTATGGCCTTACTCTGCTCTCAGTGTTGTCATTTACACACCAGTGAGACTCTCCTCATGTTATCTGCTCCTGGATGGCAGCAGCCTTCTTGTCAGCAAGGCAAAAAACATTTAGCTTGTGAAAAAAACAGTGGGAATGTGCTGTGGTTTTACCAGCAAAATAGACTGGAATGGTTTCCCCATGTTATGGATGGTCTCCAGACACTGTAGGATCATGGTGGCCTCAGGCCTGTTTGCTGAGTGGAAGGACATCCCCACCCCTCCTTTATTCCCATTCTCTGTAGTATTTCTACCATTCATCTTCCATGACTGGATTCTGTCCTTGCTTTTATTGAGCTGCACAAAAGAGCAACAGATCACCCACACAGGAGAAGCAAGGAGGGAGCAGAACAGGAAAGAAGCCTTCATGGATGTTGTTTAAAGTTCCCATGATACCAGCTGAATCTCCTCAGGCTGCGTGATGGCACACACCAGTGCAATTGAAGTGTGAGATGTCACAGTCCACCTCACAACCAGCCTGTCATCCTGGATGGAGGGATGGGAAATAGCAGGGGACAATCAGCTCTCAGCACTGCTGTTGTCAGGCTGGAATAGGCCCTGGGAAATTCCTCTGGATCTCTATCAGTGGCATGAGAATTTGAATCAGCACAGCTGAAGGGACAAACAGAAAGACAGGTTACTGGTGTAAGGGCTTCAACATTTGACAGAGGCAACAAGACGTATTTGCTTTTGTGAGGGGTGCATGAGACTGAAGATGCATGGCACAACCAGCATATGAACCTCTCCCTGCCAGTTATTTTCAATACCAGCTTGTGCTATATACAGCTGCTTTTGTCTCTTCATACTGTGCTACAGATTTCTATGGCAGGATTTCAAAGCTTGAGAGAGCAGAGCTACCCTGGTTAGTTTTCCACATTAGGAAACACCTTTCAGGACTTTTTATCAATAGCAACAGCACTGGACATCATTAATTCAAGGGTCCCCATTTCCTTTGCCACTCCAAAAGCCACCTGTGCATAACTCAAGCCCTGTGCTGCTTTCCAGTCCTGCTGGGTTTTATTCTGCTGCTTCTAATGTTGCCTGCCTCCTGGAGGTCAAGGCAGCTGAAGGAATTAAAGCAACCAGCTGGCCAGGAGAATTCAGACATGCAAGAGCTGCCTAAACACACGTAGAGAGGCTGCTGGCTGGCACATGACCCACGGAACAGATCAAACAGTGCTGCTGGGAGCCAAGAACAATTTTCAGTACCTGCTGCAGTGCCCATATTTTTCCTGGATCCCACCCCTCCATTCTTCCTTTTATAGCCAAATCAGAGTAATCTCCTCCAACATTACTGAAGTGACATGCACCTAGTTCTGAGTGCATGTACCTCACAAGGTGACAGCTGTTCATGATTAAGCAATGTTTATGCTGCTTATGTCCCTGATGGCATTTGAGTCAACAGATCACTTGGTGTGAGTGCATGTGCATCCACTGAAACCAAGGTGCCAGAGCCACAGGAGTGTTAAAACTGTGCTTCGTCTTGCATTGGTTATAGATTCTATTCCCTTCTCTTTCTCCTAATGGAAGATATGACTCACACTAAACATTGACAAAGCAGACAAACACTTAGGGCAGCTGGTTTGCAGAGGCAGCAAAATCACCATAAGCTATTGTTTATCTTGTGAAGGCCACAGCACAGAACCCCAATATGTTCACTGTTGCTGAGGGTAGATTTAGGATGCTGGGATGGGCAGCAATTGAGAAGAGTTGGAGATCAGGTTTTCCCTCTACTTCAGGTGCAGAAAGATGGACTCCCCTCATCCATTTGTCCCAGCAGTTTATTCCAGGGAAATCAAATTCATTTTTACCTACCATACTGAGAAGCTTTGAGCTAGTTCTGTGCAAGGATCTTTGTAACCCCTTTATCACCCAGTTTCTGAACACCTGAGCAGCATGAGGACATGTATGGTTGTTGTCAGAGGAAAGGTGGAATGCTTGTTGTCCTGAAGTTTGAGGGAGTTTATTTTTCCTTTCACTTTTTGGTTTGTATCTTTGAAGAATGCAAAAGGTCCTTTCAAGAAATGCCATCACACTTGGAGTAGAAAGACATGTGGTGTCTTCTGGTAGAAGCTCACTCCATGCACTAGCCTGCATCTGTTCCAACCAGCTGAGGAAAGGTTCATGTTGCAGTTGAGATTTCCCAAATGCTGGAGAAGACAAGCTGTCAGTCATGATTTTCATCTCAAGTGGTAGCTGGTCCTTCAGTTTTCCTGGTCCTTGCAGTATGACATCTTGAAGTTAATGACTCTGACCTTGAACATAGCTGGGTATAGTGTGGGAAGCCTGGCAAGAAAGGCAGAGATCTCAGCTGTCCTGTGGTGGCTCTGCACTGCGAGGAGTTCTTCACGCTTTGAAGGTTTTATGCCCTGCCACATTGCGTGGGTTTGATCAGTGCATAATCCAATCACAGTGAGAAATAAGACAGAGCAAGCTCTTGCAGTCCTTCGCGTTGTGAGAGCTGGCTCTGCTGGCTGAAATATGTCTACCACTCCAAATCAGTCCAACATCACTGCACAATTTGTTTTCCAAAGGTAGCAGAAATATTTTCAGTGATTCTGGATAAAGATCTAAGCTAAGTGGAAAATTATAGCTTA
Source organism: Bucco capensis (assembly GCA_013396975.1). Classification (NCBI taxonomy): domain Eukaryota; kingdom Metazoa; phylum Chordata; class Aves; order Piciformes; family Bucconidae; genus Bucco; species Bucco capensis. The sequence goes on from VWZO01014666.1 coordinate 262,478, forward strand.
CCCTTTGTATTAATTAGGAATTGGTCCTTTCCCTAGGCAGAGACAAAGTATAGTGACTTTAAAAAGGAAATCTTGTTGAGATCAAAGACCGTTCTGAAGGGTGATGGCTTGCAGGGGCTGAATTCTGCTCTTAGCTGCCTGCTTTGCTTGTTGCCACACATAGAAAATGGGCAAAGCACAAACTGGCCATTTGTGCATCGCTATCCCCTGCTCATCCCTTGGGTCTGCTTCTGGCAGAGTGATGGGTGAAAGTGGAGAAGCAGGATCAGTTTGCAGAAGGGATTTTGACAGGGGCCAGATCTGGCTGCTGGGGGACACAAGGCACCTGCATTTGTCTTGGCATTATTGAAGTCAATGGGATTTTGGCCATAGTCTTCAACAGGGCTAGGATTTCGTTGAGCATGCCTAAGAAAGCACTGTATCATACAATTCTCTTGTCTGCCATGACTTTACTGCTAGTGAAACCAGTGTGACCCTTGCCCTGCTTTTCTCCTTGTCTCTATCTTCAGAGCTCTTTGACTGTGGTTTTCCTCCTCACCTACTGTCTTGTCTGTATCTGTCTGTCAATCTATCTATTTACGTACCTATCTATTTATCTATCTGTCCTTTCTTATCCTCTCTTTTGTTTCTGTCTGACTGCTGCTTGCTGCTCTCCCTCACTGTCTTTTCAGCTCACTCTCTCACGTAGTCTGCAAAGAATGTGCCCACAAGAGGTATTTTTATTTGGCAGCCTGAGTAAGCTTTCTGTTTTGGCTGCAGGTACTGAGATAAGCAGCCAATGGAGCTGAGATCTCCTGTGTCACATTTGAGCTCTTTCCATCTGATAGAGAAGATGACCTCACTGCCTGACTGTGTCGGGGAGGTCTGGTTGCAAGGGCAAAGAAATTAGAATTAACCTTGAAAGAAGCAGCACGATGTCTCATGTATGTTTTTAGGCAGATTTGCTGTAACGTAGAGGGTCACAGGGGATTCAGGCCTTAGTTCAACACAGAGAGTGTGCAAAGGCAAAGGGGAATCCTGTGGCTTCATTTGCCCCTCAGGAATATCTGCTTTGGAGCAAATGGTTCTCTGACCAAACTAGAGGTAATTATATAAGGTGCTATAATGTTTTGCCCTCTTCTGTTGAAGAAAGTGGAGCTGTCGTGTGTCAGGGGTACAGATGACTTGCTATTTTGTGGCATCATACCAGGCCATAATGGGCCCTGTTAGGATAACTCAGTTAGAGACTGACATGGAGGGACTGAGCCCTCAGCATAGTGTGCCATGAGCAAGACAAATTTAACGTCATCCAAGAAGAATTTAATGTCATCCTTCTGTACAGAAATGTAGGAAAACACTCCAGGTGCAGACGTTAAAGTCCCCTCCTGCACTGAGATTTGAAAGGGCAACACTGGCAAACTGAGAGAACATTTTCAAAACGTGCTAATTACTGCTGCAAAATCAGTGAAGAAGTGAGAGGAAGTTGTGGTCTGAGATGTCAGGAAACCAGGATCCAGGCAGGCCTGGGGAAAGGACTGATCTGTATTGCTTCAGAAGTCTCCTAAAGACTGCTCTCTTATCACACATCACCAGATAGTATCAAAACTCTGGCTACAAGTGCAAAAAAGCTTCTGGTATTCTGGAGACTCTGCTTTGCATACTATCCTGCTACTCTTCCCAGCTTTCCAACATCTGATGCTGGGGAGAAGCTGCCCTCCTCTTCTGAGCAGAACTGTGGTGTCCAACCTATTACAGTGGCATGACAGGGGAATGATTTGTTTGTATCTTGGGTAATGAAGATCCATCTTGCTTTTTGTCAGCTCATGCATCCTACCTTGCGCACACCCATCTGAAGACATTAACTCACTTTTCCCTCTTGATGTGACATGAAGGAAATGGTGACACTTTTCCAATAAGATGCATGCATGTCCATACACACACCAGGCTAATTCTGATCTGCTGGCTCAGGCTGTGCATCCTTGCACGTAGTAGTGATGGAGCAAATAGGGGTGTGTGTTGAGACAGCCAAACTGCTGCCCTCTGACAGCTCCGTTGCACATGTTAAAATAACATCACTCCGGCTTGTTGTCTCTCCTCTTGCACTCTCTCCCCTCACTCAACGAAGTCGAAAGGGAACAAGCTTCAGGTATTAAAATAACTCCTGTCTAGCTTGCTCAGTCTATTTCAGGAGGCTGGTTCCATCTTGACACAGATAGAACACAGAGAAGTTGTAGAAACCACAGCCACAAGAGGCCATTGGCCAAAACTAAATGATTTCCCAGCGTACGCTGAGCAGTTCATTCCCCCATCCCCTCCCTCCCTCCATCCCCTTCTTGGCTTAAAATAACAGTGGGAAGCTGTTTGGCTTTGTTTTGCTGGATTCTTCTGCTCACTGTACTTGGTCTGGTGGTGTTGAGAGGGAAAGCTGGAGGTAGTATTTCATTGTCAGGGATGTGTTGTGTTCTGCGCTTTCAGGTGAGACCTCCAGAACCACCAGGGAAACAAGAGCCCCACAGATGTTTCTGGAATGTGTTTTCATGGAGGAAGCAATGAACTGGTGCTACTGTAGTGCTAAAGCATGAATTTACTAGCTTAGACCATGGATTTGGTCTCCTAGATTGCCTTAGATTGACTAGAAAGGCAGTAGACATCTAGAAAGAGGTTAGTGTAAGTGTGGCTTGGGGGTAGCTTAAGTCTGACTAAGCAATCCACAGGAAGAACTCATTTTCTGGTTTCTGTGATCCTTCTCTTGCTATGACATGGAGATGCACTACTTAACACTCCCTGAATGTTTGGCCTAAATATCCCTCAGCTGAGGAACTGGGTGATAAGGCTGATATGAAAACACTGTGAACAAGGTATAAATGCTAGAATCCCTTCTTGTCTACCTCTGATCTTCCACCCCATCTCCTTGGAGCATCAATCCTTTTTGTAGTTCCTCACCCTCAGGTTTGTAAGTCTCCTTCCATCTTCTGCTTCTTCCTGGAGTTATCCATTTCTTGCTAGATGACAGTAAATAACACCGGGTCTGTTAAACATATGGCTCAAAATCAGGGGGTTGGTTAGAACTCCATCTTTTGTCTAAACTACACCAGAGTTGCTGAACATTTCCAAATAGCTCTTTTGGATTTGAAGGTGCTTGTAACCCTTAAGAAGAGTCAGATATAAAAATAAGAACTCTCAAATCTTTACAGAAATACTTGTTCTGTTTCCCCAAGAGGTCTCAAATTGTGGGTGTGCAAGTTACAGTGGGAAACTGCAAACATGAACTAAGCCTTGGGACCAGATGGTTCAGCACCAGAAGGGTTCACAGGCAGTTAAGCCTTGAGGACAAACCTCGCTGCTTCGTAAGTGACCTCCCAGGGTTTGCTCTCAATGTCACTAAACTCCAAGCTTAATATCATTCTGTCATGCCACAGATCTCATGACCTGAGGTGTTCTGTGTTTCATACCAAGTGTTTCATTTGTTGTAAAGAGAAAATTTGCATTAGCAGCACTCAGTGGGCACTTCTGCCTATGTATGTAGAAATAGTGTAAAGATGCAATATTCAACTTCAAGCAGCAAGATTTTCTAAGACTCATTTAAAGGCAGTCAACGCTGTGTAAATATTAAAATTATGAGATCTTCATGTCAGAGACATCATTTATTTTACATGATAGCAAATCTGCTCTATAAATTGAGCTAGCAAAATGCTACCTGGTGTCTTATTTGATGTTTGCTGCTATGCAGCAAGAAAGCAAAATGAAACTAGTAATTTCTATTTAATGAACTAGATGGTTCAGCATTTGTTTTATGACAAACATGGAGGGTACTTTTGAAATACAGAGGGGTTTTGAATGACAAATTCAAAGATGTTTACATCTGTAGATTACTTTTATTGACATTTCAGAGAGGAATGGACTATCTGACTTTTCCAGGTGGAAAAGTTTTGAGTCAGTTCATTCAGTTTACTAGAAAAATGACATTACAATGAATATTTGTATGGAGGCACATGACCTAGGTTGGATAGTAGGCTCATTTCCTCATGTGAACCAGAGGACTGCTGTATTATGGGAAAGAAATGCAAACACTTGGGATACAAGGCATTGCAGTATGCAAATGCTCTTGGAAGTATTTTGGGCCAGGTCAATAATATAACATATACTCAGTCACACTGAATTATCTGATTTAAAGTATGTGGGTTTGATTCTCCTAGCAGAAAACTTTAAGGAAAAAAAAGCCTCCAGAAAACAAAGCCTGTTGATATTTGTAGAAAGTCTGTTATCCGCAGAAAGAAATTACAGCAGAAACTTCCTGACTAGATCTATTTTAATGTACATAGAATTTATCTATCTGTTTATCTTCCACTTTTCCATTTTTCTTTGTCCCTATATCTTGAGATGTAATCTTGAAGTTTAGTAATTCTTCATGTAAGAGCAATCTGTCCTTAGACTTTGGATCAAGACCAAAGTCGCTTGCATGTGTCAAACTATAAAGTATTTGTCATGTCCCTCTCTATGGGCTGATCCACAGACACAACACAGCAGACTGTCATCAGGAGTTGAGTAATTACCTTAATTTGAGCAAAAAGGTCAATGGGACCAAATGTTGCTGTAGCCTGTGGTTGGGGTATTACACACCAAACCACCCACACATGTTATTATTTGCTTAGTGTTCTTTTTTTTTCCCTTTTATTTTCTGCTAGGCTTTTTTCTTTTTTTTTTTTCTCCTCCACAAACCATAAAAATAAAGATGCTGTCTCTGGCTAGAAATGTGAATGGAATAAATTGTAAGTCCCTGAAATGCTACATTTCAAATTAGCCTGTGTAAAAATGCTTTCCACTTTAATAGCTTCTAAACACTGCTAGGACAGTCTGCTCTCGTTGAGACAGGCGTGTGGATCCCTATTTCAGGAAACATGGCACAGGAGGCATAACACAGCCAGGGCAAGGCAAAGTCAATGAGGCCATTTCAATTTGCTCTAGCAGAGGATCTGCTTCTATGATTTCTCCCTCTGTGTACCCCTTACTCCACCTCACACTCAGCAGAAGTTCTCATTCCCCCAGGCACGTCCCTGGTTTTGCTAATGTGTTTCTCTTTGCTTTGCAGCAATGAGGAAAGTGGGTGCCTGGGTACTGGCAGAGGGGTGCTCAGGGGTGGAGGGTGCTCAGCTGAAGGCAGAAGAGTCATCTATAATGTGCAGTTTGGCAGCTGAGTGGGTGTTTGACTAGACCCACAGCAGAAAAGCAGGATGTCTGGGGGACACTATTGCTTGGTGCTCTTGATGAGAGAGGCATTCTTCATAGAGTCTCTGAGAAATAGGAGTTTCATAGTGAACTGTTTTATATTGAAAAAAATCTTTCTGGAATGTGTTTTTTTTCTGGCACACAAGGAGTTTACAACCCAGCATTTTGAGCAGGGCAGAGAAACCTAGAGTTGGCAGGCTGTTCATGTTCATCATCAGAAGTGACAAGGGGGATGAGAGAGTCCCATCCACATCAGATAATGTCTCTAGCTGCCAGGGTAACAGGAGCAACAGGATCGCTCCAAATTGTCACCAAAGAAACTGCAGGCACCAGCCCACTCATTGCTTCCCTGTTATACCCATTGCTTTCCTCAAGCCAGCTCCAGGAGCACTGAGCAATGTACAAGTTCTGCTTTCATGAAGTTGAGGCTTCTCCAGCACAGCTTGCTTTCTCATTAGATACTGGCTGTCACAGTGTGCTGGGGTGTCCTGTTCCTGAGGGTTTGATTAGCTGGTCCCCATAATGAAAGCACTTGGGCAAGCACCGTGGACTGGTCCCTATGGGAGATGCATAGAACAATGAGCACCAGATGATCCCATTTCCAGAGGGGGAATTGGAGCACAGGCAACTGAAATTGATTCCTATGTGTCACAGAGGAAATGAGGATCTACGTGTCATATAGGGCCTCTTCAATGGGAATGAAGCACTTATCTTCACAGTACCAGTCTGGACATTCCTCCAGCCCCTGCCTGGGCCATGACACATCTCTCCTGTTTCTCTGCCTTTCCTCCCTCATCACTGGATATGCCAAAGTTCTGTGTCCTCAGCTGTGCAAAAAGCACAGTCCTAGTAGTAGTACTAGGTTCCTTTTCTAAGGAAGCCTCTTTAGAAAGTTGTTTATGTGATAACAAATGGGGTTTCCCCTTCATTTAAGATGTTAAGGACACCCCTGGCAAACTCTGGCACAAGTGAGCATAGCAGACTGCCTGCTTTCTCAGTGGCTTGCTTGACAGCATCATAAGTAAAAACACAGCCTTGAGGAAGCAAGTACTTGATGGAGGCCAGGTTCCTACAGTTGAAGGCAGTCCCTGCTGGGGTCCTTACCAGCATGCAAACACTGCTCTACATCCCCAAATTGGCTGGCCAAAAACTGGCTGCAGGCTGCTGCTCTTGGACCTCCTATTGCAGTGTAGGTGCAAGCTAAGCCTACACTTCCTATGTCACCCCTAGGTCTGGCCATAGTCCTCACCTTGGGCAGGAGATGTTTACCAAGTGCTGATCTGTGCTGAAGTCATTGCTCAAATAGCTGGGTATCTGATAGCCTCCCATATGTTGTGAAACTGGCTCTTTTCCTATGGCTGCTTGCAGGGTGCTCAGCACAAGGAGGGCATGAACCTGTTGGAGGGGGTCCAGAGGAGAGCCACAGAAATGATCAGACTGTTGGAACACCTCTTCTGTGAGGAAAGGCTGAGAGAGTCGTGGTTGTTCAGCCTGGAGACGTGAAGGCTCTGAGGAGACCTTACTGCAGCCTATCAGTACTTAAAGGGAGCCTATGAGAAAGATGGGGATAGACTGTTTTAGCAAGGCCTGTGGCACCAGGACAAGGAGTAATGGCTTTAAATTGAAGCAGGGAAGGTTGAGACTGAATATAACAAGGAAATTTTTCACAGTGAGAGTGGTGAGGAACTGGAACAGGTTGCCCAGAGAGGTGGTGGATGCCTCATCCCTGGAAACATTTAAGGTCAGGTTGAACAGAGCTCTGAGCAACCTGATCTAGTTATAGGTGTTCGTGCTCACTGCAGGGGGTTTGTACTAGCTGACCTCTAAAGGTCCCTTCCAACTCTAACCATTCTATGATTCTATGAAAGTGCTAGATCTCCTCCATTGCTCAGTCACGGTGGTTGTGTCTGGCACTGGACACGTGCATGAAGCTAAAGGTCTTTTCTTTTCCTTTAATGTAGAAATGAGGGTGCAAAGCAGGATGGGAAATAGGATTCTACTTCACAAATAACTCAGTTTACGCTGACAGTTTTAACTCTTTGTGGTCACTTCTGTGTTCGTTCTAGTCTACCCAAATTAGGGTTATACAAAGTACACACGGAAAAATAATTGTAAAATTGAGGAGCTCAGAAAGCTCACACTGCACCCACCTCAGACCAGGGAAAAGAACCCACATATCCTGTGCTCTGTTTAGTTACACTTGATAAATATTTCAACCACAGACTTTTCTCTTTGTATGCTCCACACAGCATTTTCTAAGCCAGGTTTGTTTTAGTGTGTAACTTCAGTTCCATGTCTTCCCTGCACATGATTATACTTGCAATCACCTGGTGTAAAGGTATGGTCATGGACCATGAAAAAAGCAGAGAGACATTTCTGGTGGACAGTCTCAGAGGGTGCTCATAGATGAGTGTTGGGGTTCTGCAAAATCACAATGTAGCAACAGTAAACAGAGCAGTCACTATTTTGCAATATACTGACGTGAGAACAATCAGTAACTGGCATTTGCTTGGGCTCTCCACACTGCATTATTGTGTGAGAATGTGTTATCTGGCAATGACATTCATCTAACTACACACACCCTACATGTTCACAAGCTGGCTCCAATAGAAGGAAGGGTTGGTTTGTTTTAATATGTCATAGTGAATATTTCATCTCTTGTCCTAGGGAAACCAGGTGCTCATGCTTAAGGATGCCCTCACATGGCTTCTGCTCCCTGACAGATCACACAGCAAACAGCAGGGACAATATTTGATGTGGTTGTGGTTAATATCCACAAAGTTTATGAGTCCGCGATCTCTGCTTCAGAGGCACAAAGGCAAAGTCTTGATAACACTGCTGGAGTATTATGCTGAAGAAATCATCCTATGCAGGGGAATCCTTCTGTGGTGACAGTAACATAAATACCTGTTGCTTAATATGCATTCAGGAGCCTAAGCAGGAATGTGGTGGGATTGGGCGCTGAGAGTAGAGGTGGTGTAAAGGTAACTGTTAATTGTGAGCTTGCTGTGCTGGAGAAACATGAGATGCTGCAGCACAGGACCTTGATGCTCTAGGTTGCAGAGCAAATACTTTTGGCTATGGAATGTCTTTAGACCTCTCATTCCTAGGTTCACTGAACCCCTGTGACAGCAAGAAGAACACCTTCACCTCTGCAGGCTCTATTACTCCATCCTTCCTAGGAGCTATGAACTGAAATCCCCTCAGCCTGCAGGCAGCATTGACCCAAGGTCTCACTGGTGCTCTGAGCAATGATGGACAGAAGCAGCTCTATGTGGCTACAGGCTTGGGGATGAGTGGCTGGAATGCTGCCCAGCAGAGAAGGTCCTGGGGGTGCTGGTGGACAGGCAGCTGAATATGAGCCAGCAGTGTGCCCAGGTGGCCAAGAAGGCCAGCAGGATCCTGGCTTGTATCAGGAATAGTGTGGCCAGTAGGATAAGGGAGGTTATTATGCCCTTATACTCGGCACTTGTGAAGCTTCATCTGGAGTACTGTGTTCAGTTCTGGGCTCCTCATTATAGGAAAGACACTGAGATGCTGGAGCGTGTCTAGAGGAGAGCTACCAAGCTTGTGAGGGGTTTAGAGAACAAGCCATATGAGGAGAGGCTGAGGGAGCTGGGCATGTTTAGTTTGGAGAAGAGGAGGCTGAGGAGGGACCTCATTGCCCTCTACAACTACCTGAAAGGAGCTTGTAGAGAGGTGAGTGTTGACCTCTTCTCCTTAGTAACTAATGACAGGACCAGAGGGAATGGTCTGAAGTTGTGGCAGAGGGGTTTTAGATTGGATATTAGGAAGAAATTCTTTACAGAAAGAGTTGTGAGGCACTGGAACAGCCTTCCCAGGAAGGTAGTTGAGCCACCATCCCTGGAGGTATTTAAGAAACGTGTAGAAGTGGTGCTCCAGGACATGCTCTAGTGGCCTAGTGGGTGTTTTTTTGGTTTGGTTTTTTTTTTTTTGTTTTGTTGGACTCAGTGATCTGAGAGGTCCTTTCCAACCATGAATATTCTGTGATTCTGTGGGAAGAAAAGCAGTGAGGGGCTCTGACAGAGCCCCAGCAAACATCTCTTCCTGGGAAGCAGCTTCAGTAGTCTACTGAAGTCATGGGCTCACTTCTGGAGGGAAGTGCTCCTTAGAAGGAATTAGATGACCAGATGCCAATACATAGTAAAAATGTTTTCATGGGCACACCTCAGTTGCAAGCTGAACTACAGACAGGATGTAGCTGGGTACCGGAGTGGGACTTAGGAGTGGGACTTAGGAGTGGGATCTTGCTGTTGTGATTTGTATCTCCTATGCAGTCTGAAAGGCCAGAATACAGAGTTACAGTGAACCTCAGCTGTCTTTGAAGGGAGACAGACACCTCCAAAGGGTGTCTGATCAGATTCAGATTCCCCATGGTGACATCTATCTCACTCCACATCTGGCTGATTGACCTGTTAAGTACTTCTGTGAAGTGCCTACTATCAAATGAATGTAATGCCTCACTGAGCAGTGATGGGGCTTGGACTCCTAGGTCACTTGCACACTTTTGAAAATACTTGCCTTTATGGAAAAGGGGTAACAGAGATCAGGAGTGAGTATGCCAAACTGACAGTGTGTTAAGTGCAGGAGAGAGTGGTGGATCATCATTAACTACACACAGCACTTGATCAAAGTGACGCTACTTTCCTTCTTTGTGCCTTGGAAGTGTGAAATCTATCTGGGGAAGGCGCCACTCACACTCCCTATTTCTATTCCTGTTCTTCTGCTGGGAGTCTGCAGCAGAAGGAGTCTTCAAGAAAGCAAAAAATACTGTGCAACATGGTGAGAAAGTTGTTGGAACCTGCTGTTTGCTGTGTGTTGTGTCCTGAGCCTCCCTCCTGGTATGGGCTGCTGTGGGGTTAGTGAAAGGGATGGGAACCTTGCCACAGGCTTTAGCAACACCTGTCTAAACAGCTAGGCTACCTAATATAGGCCCGTGCTTTCAGGTTTGGGGTTCTGTTACCACAGTTTGGCTCTTTTTCTGTGACTGCTCATGAAAAGTTCTCCTCTACACCCTCAACACGTGGCCTGTTATTTCCCACAACACACTTCTCTGAGTTTTCCTCTTGTCAATGCCTCTATGCCCTAGGTTTCCTGTAATTTAGATGGCTTGCCTTTAAGATGTATGAATGGGTAGGGAAATGAACAAAAGGCAATTCTGCATGAGCAGGACACAGATGTTCTCCCTGGTAGAAACCAATTGACTTAGCACTTTCTCAATCACCAGCACTTGGGAGAGGAAGCAAATCTAACAGTAGTCATCAATGCCAAATGTCTGTTCCTCTTTTTTCATACTTAGCATGGATCATCTGCACATGTCCACCCAGAAGCCTGATACATCTCCTGCTGATGGGCTGGTGGATGTGGTGCTCTGTTCCCCTGCTTCTGATGACTGAACTGTTGGGTTGCTAGACGTGACTCTGCAATGGCATATCCCAGAACTGCTGATTTTCTAACACAAAGATTTTATCCTCTCTCTGGGAACAAATCTATACAGGGATATAACAGTTTGGAGCTACTGGTTTGACATTTCCTTCCCCAATTCAGAGGAGTGGACTGTTTACACCCCTGCAAGTGTTACAGGCGAATTCCTCCTCAAGCATCTTTTTATGGCAATTTTGCCATCTGCCTGTAAAGGAAGGGATGTTGGCAGTTCTGCAGTGAGGTCCCACCTCTCTGGTTTGTAATTCAGAGTTGCATTTTGCTGTTTAGATTTACATGAAAGTCATCCTCTTGACAAGAAAACTGTTTAATCAGAGAAGAGACATGCATGAGTGCACAGTGCAATCCTCGGAGCATTACAGCGTACCTCGATTATGCTCACAGGCCAACAGATTGTCAGCTGCTACTTTTTTTTGTTTTTTTTTTTTATTTTCCACACATGTGACTGACCCTTGGATAGATAGTCCTGTGACTAATCTGTGCCAGGAACATCTTGATGGACTTCCTGATCTTGTGTGCTCTGTAAACTACCTGGGCTTCCTGACTGACAAGGAAGTACATCCCTTGTAAGATACAACACTCAGTGCTATTGCACTTTCTTGTTTGCACCATAATTTTATCAAGCAACATCACAAGTCCTTACTCAATATTTTTCTTAGCCTTTATTTCGGCATAACTCCTACTAAGTTGGTACTAGCATGACCATGTTGATAAATTTGACAGGAGGGGTACTGCTGTTGTGCCAATGCCATCTTTACCTTAGGGACAGTGATGGATAAAGCTAGTCAGCACTTTGCCTTGTTCTGCTTCCTCCCCTCCCCCACCTTGTAGCTGCTTATAACATTGCCAGTCACTAATTTGCTTAAAATTTTCCATGCTAAGCCTCTTGCTTCAGGATTATTAATTAATTGATTAAAAAAACCCACCACAACCCAAAACATCCAACAAAAAACGTTTTGGCTAAAATGCTTCATTGGTTTCTGAGAATAACTTTAGGAAAAGCACATTGCTTTGCCCTGTAATAATCTTGCCTTTTTTGCAGTATTTTCACTGAGTACTTTGAAGCAAGGCCTTGACATTTTCCCAGGAAAGGGTCAGAGTGTTACTTACTGGTTGCTGCCCTTGGTAAGAAAATGATCCAGAGCTATCCAGGCTTTAAGCTCCAAAAAGCTGTGGTGTGCACCTACTTGGCAAAGGTTTGTAAGAGTTTGGCTGCTAAAGTGTCCCAGGGCTCTGCTTCTATTGCCTTTGCTTCAGTCCCTCCTAGGGCTTTCACCAGCTCTGGGTTGCAGGAGATCCTGCACTGCTGCCTCAGGGATCTCTCCTTGCTGAGCAAGGCTTTCTCTGCAATTGCACCACTGGCACTGAGCCTTGAGCGTGCGGGAACTTGTGGTGAGTCTCTTTTCCACGTCTTCATGGCTAGATATGACTTCAGAAAATCTAGGAGAAGAGCATCCTAAATGTTACTGTAGGAAGATAGGAGGTTGGAGGAGAGGAGAAGAATTAGGAGACTGGTTGGTGGAGGCTGGAGGAAGGGATGAGGGAAAGAAACCAGAAGCTGATGAGAAAATGATGTGGGAAGAAAGGGAAGATCACAGGCAAGGACTAGGGCTAAAAAGCAGGAGAGGACAGTGAAAATGAGGAGCTGGTAGAGGTGAATGAGGCACAAGAGGAAAAGGTGACTGAAACAGAGTTACTGATTGATAGTCCTAGAGCAAGAGGCTGTTCTCCAGCCTCGAGCATAGCAGGACGTGTCTGAGCTCTTCTGTTCCAGTTAGCTGGGAAAACCAGTGGCAAAGTAAGATGCCTTGCTGGTGTCCTGGAACAGTCCTGGTCACCAGCTCCATCCCTTTGTTCCAAGACAGGGTCAGTGCTACCTAAAGCAGATATAACCAGCGTATGTTTTGCAACCTCCCATGGCAATCCTGTGCACTGCAGATAAAGCTTCTGGAAGAGGAAGTCTAGCCCAAACTGTCCAGCACCAGCTCACTATAGCCTCATCACAGTGAGAACATTTCATTTCCTTCTCTGTGGCAGACTTTTGCATATGTAAGGAGTATAACCTTGTTTCCCATCTGTTTTGTCTCCCAAAGGCATCATTTCTTCTGGATATATATCTTCTAATCCTCCTTTCCTCTCTTTTTTCCCCTCTTTTTCTGACATGTGGCCCTCCCTTCCCCATATATCACTTGGAGTCATCCTGCTTCTCCATCACGCTCCATGAAAAATTTTCTCATTCAGGGAATTGTAGGACATGGTTTGCTCACAATTAAACACTCATTACCACAGTTATCAAGTGATCAGGTAGCATGTGAGCCACGTTAGCTCTGTGTGAGGTAATGTGAGCAGGTTAAAGTCTCTGACTCACTGGCAGGAAGGAATTACCCTTACCAGAGTTTATGCCCCTGCTTGCTCCTGTGCTGCTTTCCCAACCCCACCGCAGGGCCTCCTGTGGTGTACTGCTGGTGAATTACTACTGTGTACATCCTGTAATACTTCATCCTCCTGCACTGGACTGGAGGCTGATGGTCCTACCTGAGCTGCTGAGCAGTGCCTGCTCAGAAAGGGAAACCACTGAGACGTGGCAGGAAACCACCAATGGATGGCAAGAAGCAACCATCCCAAAATAAGGTAAAAAAGGAGTGTCTTAATCAGCAGCCAACATGGTGATTGGAGTACCCATTGAGGGGTTTCTAACTCTGCCTACTAACTATGGAGGTGCCATCAGGCAGGCAGTTTCCCAGCATAGGGACCCAAGGTGACAAGGAGGGAATTCAGGTTGAGCAGAAGCCCGAACTGGTAGATCATAAAATCACTAAGGCTAGAAAAGACTTCTAAGATCACCAAGTCCAACAATTGACACAACACCATCATGCCCACTAAACCATATCCCAAAGTGCCGTATCTATGTTGTTTTTTAAGGCACAGTCTGAAAATC
>VWZO01014667.1:3324-26575 GCA_013396975.1 Bucco capensis
GAAAGGCTGAAGTCACTTGGCCTGTTCAGTCTGGAGAAGACTGAGGGGGGATCTCATTGCAGTCTATAACCTCCTCACCAGAGAGGGAGGAGTGGGGGCTCAACTCTTTAGTGAACAGTGACAGGACACAGGGCAATGGTATGAAGCTGTCTTGGTGGAGATTCAAGCTGGATGTTAGGAAAAAATTTTTCACCCAGAGGGTGGTGGAGCATTGGAACAGGCTCCCCAGGAAGGTGGTCATGGCTCTAAATCTTGTGGAGTTTGAGAGACACCTGGACAATGCCCTTAGACACCTTGTGTGACCTTGGGGTTTGTCCTGTGCCTAATGGGAGTTGGACTTGGATGATCCTTGTGGGTCCCTTCTAACTCGGGTTGTTCAGTGATTCTATGATAATATTTCTAGTAAGCAACAAATACTTCCAGTAACTCTTTCCCACGGAGGACATGTGTAAAGCTCATTTAATAACATTTTCTCCACTCCTTTTACTCCCATCCATTTAAAAAAAAATTTCAAAACCTGTGCCTCATCTGTCATCTTAAAGAAGGTATCAACCAAAGCCAGAGAAGAAAAAAAGGTTGTTACTGTAAAGATTTACCTCCAAGACACGTGGTTTCTCTTCCCAGGGTTGAATGTAATACAATAGTAGATGACTGCTGGGAAGCTGCATTTCAGAGTACAGGGTGGAAGAACATCTTTAATCCTTTTTTTAAGCTTCCATAATACCATGAGAGACTTTTTCCTCAGCAAATATTAGGATTAATGTGGTGGAATGTACCTAATTTAATTTAGGATTCAACTTAGCAGTGGCCTTAGTACCATAACATTTTTAATTACAGTGGAGTTTTGGAGATAGAGAAACCATCAAATAGACTAGAAATGATTCAAAAGAGCAGTCAGCTACAGCTCTTAATAAATACTACCCTATAACGTTTATTATTCTATCTATACTCATTCTTTCCAACATCAGTATTAAGAATGCTTGTATGAATCAAAAAATTTTAGGGAACATTGTTCTGACATGTTTTCTTTATCTGAAAAGCCTACCAATTCCTGTTTCTGTCATCCTGATTAAAAAAATCTAAAATGACAGTCAGTGGAAGAAAACCTGCAGTGTAGAGCAGTCAATCTTTCTGTATCATTTTTGATAGCAGAGAGTAAAGAAAGAAAACAGATCATGTCTTGCACACCACTTAGACCTAGACCCTACCACTCCTCCACAGGAGGCACCATTTTTACAGCCAAAACATTTTGGTTTTATCATCAGAACCATAGATGTGTTCAGCAACAGTATCTTCAGACAGCTAATTGTGCTTACAAAACAAAACAAGGGAAATTTTAAACTCATACCATGCCATCATAACGGTCTCCTGGTCTGCCCCTTCGGTCATAGGACATAAGATCTCTAAAACAAAGGAAGCAGCAGCATGTGAATTACATTATAAACTAGTTTATCTACTCTAACTTAAAATCTTCACAGTTATGGCTCACACAACTTAATTTCGAACTACTCTAGCCAAGTACAGAATGACATAAATTATGTTTTAGAAATACTGACTATAGTCCTGGTGGATTACTACAGTACAGCAAATAATTAAATTCCAGTACTTTTCAAAATACTAACATCTAATGCACACACAACCCTGCATGATCAATACCAACACGGAAGCATGAAAAAAAAAAACAACACTGGAAAGACAAAGCTATGATTTAGGAAACTATACACAACATGAGTTCACTGCATTTATGCAGTAACTCACCCGCCACGAGGAGGTGGTGGAGGAGGAAGAGGAAGGTTACGAGCCCTGCTGCCACCTCTACCACCGCGACCTGGTGGAGGTGGTGGAGGTCCTCTGCGAGGGCTCATATCATCATAATCTCTTCTCGATGGAGGCATAGGTCGTCCACCACGACCAGGAGGCATTCGATCAAAGCCTCCTCTTCCACGCATTGGAAAGCCTACTGGACGTCCCCTTCTATCATCAAACATCATTGTGAAGCCACCATAGTCATATGTTTCATCATAGAAGTTGGGATCATAAGGCTGGGCCCGTCCTTTAATTGGAGACTAAAAACAAACAAACAATCCACACAACATAATTAGAACGATTACAATTGGCATATTTAATTAAATTACTATATTAAATGTGTAAATATGAATTCATGCATTTGGAACACATTCTTCATTTCAGTGAAAGAAAGGTGAGAAAGGAAGAGATGGTCAATCTGTTTTCCGTAAATTAACTGTGATACACTGCTCTTACTTATCAATGGAAAATCAATTTTATGTCCCTTCCTCTTCAGTTTTTGCATCTTAATAATATGCAAAGCATGAATAATGGCCAGCAGTACCAAAAACTGCTTCCTTCCCCTATAAGTTGCACCTCAACTGTAGAAAATGGAAGGAGTTTCAGAAGATGTAAGAGTTTTCACTTTGTTACTGGGAAAGTAGGAGGCACTGACTTCAAAACGGGAAATGAAAGACACTGTTTTTCATCCAGTATTCATGAATGCAAATGAAAATAAACCACATTTCATAAACATTACCTCAGAGATAAGATCCAAGATAATCTTGATACATTCAACAACTCTATCGGGTTTTCCACCAATAAGCACCACTCTGTCCGTAGAATGAGGACAACACTCCTGGAAGAGCTTAATGGTGGTCTGAGTGTTCTAGTAAGAAAAAAAAATCCAAGATTGTCTAATGCAAGTATTTTTAAAAAAATTATAAATACATTAAAACATTTTTAAAGAAACAACCTAAACGACAATCTCCCAGCCATTTAAGTGAATGTTTGCTTCTCCAAGTTCTCACAATAAATTTAATTTTAACATCAAATTTTTTTTACTATGCTGACATACTTTTGTATGAAGCAGAAAAACTCAAAAAACTCCATTTTCTCCTCTCTCAATTATGGCCCATCTACACTATCAATTAAATACTAGCAAAAGGACTCCATATCTGTTGTGAGCTTCATCATCATGGCTAGGCTTCACGAAGGAAGATCCAGGGAGGGTCCCATCCATGCTCCTCATAAGCGCTTTTTACAAGCTCGCTGATAGCTGAAAAGGCCANCAACATAATGGGTCTATAAACACTGACCTTTGTACTTTTCTTCAAGTGTTTGTTTCGCCAGACTCTTTTATAGAGTTTTCCAAAAGCACTATAAGCCTTTGCTAGCCTATTATCTATTTCTCCGTCAATCTTACCATCCGAGGAGCTGAGGCTGCCTAGGTAGTTAACTGTTGGACTGATTTAAGTTCTGAATCCCCAATGATAATATAAGGATGATGAAAAGCTTCCTGAGGTGCAGGTTGATGTAAAACTTCTGTTTTCTTTAAACTAACTTCCAGCCCAAAACATTCAGCAGCAGCTGCAAAGCAAGACGTTAAACGCTGCAGAGCTACTTCTGTATGGGCAACAAGGGCAGCGTCATCAGCATAAAGCAGCTCCCGGAGAAGATGGTTTATGGTCTTAATATGGGCCTTCAAATGCCTTAGGTTAAATAGGCTACAGGTTCTATTAACCTTCACATCAAGAAAACATGCTTTGAATGCAACACAGCAATGTTGTCAAGCTATCTTGCATTTCTCAAC
This sequence comes from Bucco capensis, assembly GCA_013396975.1. Taxonomy (NCBI): domain Eukaryota; kingdom Metazoa; phylum Chordata; class Aves; order Piciformes; family Bucconidae; genus Bucco; species Bucco capensis. Next base: position 6,923 of record VWZO01014667.1, read on the forward strand.
CCATGGTATCAACTTATACCTGAACCGACTTAAAATTGCCTCTGACAATACAAAGGAAGGACAGAAAATAGGGGTGTTAAGTTCACAGACACAATTAGCTTTTTAAAATATCATTCCTTCACTGAAATATAACAATGGCCTTCCAGAAGGTTGTTTTTTTTAAAATGTAGAAATAAAGCCTTTTTATGGTAATATTCAGACATTTAATGAATTATCATGAAATTTGGTGCAAATGCATTTGCCCCACACTATTCTGCATGTCCAGCCATATAAATAAACCTAGGCTTCATTCTAGGAGTGAAAAATGCCATTTTAGCTTTTAAAATAGTAAAACATCCTTTCTTTAAAAACATTACCACAAATATTGCCTCAAGCTTGAGAAGGTGTCCTAGGTTCTATTACCAAATGACTTTACTTCTGACAGTTTACAATAAAGTTGCAATTCACCGATCCATCTCACAACACCAAAATCACGTATATGCAGTACGTTCTGAAGGAATTACTGCATAGAAGATACTTACACTTACCCCTTACAAATACAAACCACCAAGTTGTTTACTGAATAAAAAAAACAGATCTTTGAAGAACAGGAAACAAGTACCTCTCTGAGCTCTTTAATTTTGGCACCCTTGACGCCAATGATTCCTCCTGCCAAACTCTGGTGAATGAGAAGTCTTAATTCACAGTCAAAGTCACTGCCTTTGTAGTGTTGATACTGCAAGAAAGATACACACAACAAAAAGAATAATATATTAGTCACACAAAAAGTTGAAATGTTTGGGGTTTTGTTCATTTGTTTTTTTTCTCCAAACACAATAGTATGACTTGTTCACTGCTAAACTGCAATTCTGTGTTTTCTTTGATAGGCTTGTAACTATTTAAGCATCTTACTTCAACATGAATTGATGTCAAATCAGTTTTCCTCATTTACTGCACTACATTGCACAACTTTCTACAAAGATTTAAGAAGGTATCCAACACTGTAGCACTCAATTAGAAAGCAAATGCACTTTACAAGTTAAAATTACTTCAAAATGAGCAGCAAACAAGACAGGAGGCAAGTATTTTGAAAGGAGAAAGGCTGCTCAAAACTTTAATAAATAGTGCCTGATTCTGTCCTCTCCAAAAAAAACCAACCAACATGTAGTTTGAGAGCCTTAACCTTCCTTTAAAAGTCTTTTTAATTACTATTATTTTCTAATTTACTGTATTAGAAAAGCAGCAAATCATCTAGAACCATCTTGTTTCAAAACCTACACTTCTATCTTCAAAAAAACCACAAACATTAAGAAACATACCTCTTCTAAAGTAGGGATAATCTTCTTCAGGATTTCTCCAATTGTCTCTATGTCTGCACTTATGCTCAAGATGCTGTTGGAGGCCATAACGCCAGACAATATGGAGAAGGTGGAAAAGAAGTAGTAAATCTTTTTCATCATCATACACCAAATTCTAAGAATTACTACACAGAAGAGCTTACAAGTAATATTCCCCATTTAAAGTAAACCTGTTTGCTCCATTTACAACACATGCATCTTTGTTTATGCCCAATATATATGCATGATAAATTTAAGATTAGTTAGGTCTTGCAGAGAGAGAAAGAAAGAACAGACTTTTGGAAGGGCTCAGATTAAGTGGGCAAGAAACTGACGCAGAATTGAAAGTAGAAGTGAATATTCATGTTCCCCGCCACCACTAATTTAGGATACCCTTGCTATTACATAGGTAAAACTGGCACACCTTCTCATAGAAAAAGTGGGGATATGCAAGTGGTGAACACTGTATCCGGAGTAAGGTTATGAGACCAGTTAGAAACCAGATTACTAATGGGCTCTTCAAGAAAACAAATACAAATGCAAGACAAAAAAAAAAAGACAAATGAGAAGTGAAGAGAGTGAACCAGAGTTAGCATTTCATCAGAAATAATTATGAACAGGCAATGCTGAGGGGAGCAAGCTGGGCCACAGACAGAGCGAGAGACTATTTTGAAACAATCTGATTTACAATGCAGCAAATATGCAACACTTGAAGCTGTGCTCCTTCCATTGAAATAAAATTAGTGGACTGTTTGGGTGGGCAACTCACGTAAAAGTTCAGTGACAAAAAGACTTAATGGGGAAAATAAGACAGAAAACTTTTTAAAAAAAAAAAAACCACCAACAATACAAGGTCTATAAGGGGATGCTATTTAATTCTATATAAGGCAGGTAATAAAATACATTTCTCTCTTTCTAATCAGGCAGTGAGGCATAAACTGTTGGGACATACCGCTCGGGGCCACTGCTGTCTGGGACTGAAACACTGGCATTGTACTGCATTGGTCATTGGCGTTCGTGGATGTTGGCATTGGGCATGGGCATTCAATCGGAAGTTGTCAAGTATGGTACCCGTTTGGCAACGAGCACATTTTTGGGCATAGCCAACCAGGGTTTTCACATGGGCGTTCAGGGGCGGATGGGCCAACGTCATGATGGGCAACGCAGGGGCAAGTCGATCCAGTACATGGGCAACGGAGATATATGGCCAAAAAAACAAGGAGAGGGAAAAGGGGGAAAAGCAATAAATTTTAATTTAATACAAACTATACTCATTACTCTCAATTAATGAAACAAGCTTAAGTTGTTCTGAAGACTAACACAATAATGGATTGCTACACCAACTGTGGTTAACAGCAAGGACCTTAAAAATGAGTCACTTGATCGGACTGAACTACTTTTAACATATGTTTCAGCAGCAGGCTGGCTCATGAGGGCAGACACAAAATCTGTTGAGATCACTATTATTAGAACCTCGGGCAAATTGGGAAAGTTAGAAAGTTAGTTTTCCAGATCAATGCAAATTATCAGGACTTCGGTGATGTGTTGATTCAGTTAAAAAAAGAAAGATAAAAAAAGAAAAAAGCAAAAAAAAAAACCAACCAAAAAACCAAAACAAACAACCACCACAAAAAACCTCATCCTATTAAAAAAAAGAACTAGCTGCCAGAGTTAGTGAGCATATGTATGATTCCTGACCATTTCAGCCTAAACCTCAATTCTAGTTGTGGTAGTTTATGCACTCAGTTGGAACTGATTTGTAATGATATACTGCAAAATCTTGCATGATTGGAAAAACTGTTGAAACTGTAGCTGATGTTTAAGAGTGTAAACAAATGGAATTTAAGAAGCGTTGCCAAGTTTTATAAATACACATTAGTGCTGAGCATGTATCTAATCACAAGAGTCAAGCTACTATAAAACGTGAATAAGCAAGTAAGTATTAACCATTTAAAATTGCTTCCACGAAAGAGAATAGAATGTCCCTCTCCTGCAAGAAGCCTGAACATTAATGCTTTTCAGCTTCGTGTGCAAGCTGTTAAAAGAACGGACAGACTGTTTTGTTTGCTTTCTTAAAGGAAGTTAAAGATGATAGAGGAATCTCTATCACTGGGTTAAGCCAGCCACCTGCAGTGGTTTTGGTAGTATTGTAATTGATTCATACATAAGGGAAATGGTGTAATTAAGGGTTTTAAGCTTTGTCAATATTCCTAATTAGGACATTAACTCACTTGAAGTGTGTAATTTAGTGGAATCCTATTCAAAAGTGAAGAGATTTAACATAAACCTCTCCTCCCAGGTGAGTCAAGCTGGGTTTTAATTAGAAATTGAAGAACTAAGTTATCTGCTCTAACAATCAATACAAATGACTTGTAACTACACTATTGATGTCTGGAGTTGAATTGCTTCCACTTCTAGAAATGTAGTGCTCTGAAAGAATTGGTGTTAAATTAGTTCAAACACAGATATACTCACGTCCGTACGAAGTGCCTTAATATTTTTGCCACCTTTTCCAATCACTGCTCCAGCATTCTGGAAAATAGTTTTCACAAGTTATGTTATGCCATCACAGCACAGACTACATTTTTCTACTCCTGAAGGCTAAAAACGGTAAACCTATTTTTTTTTAACCTATTGGTCTGGAGGGCAGGGGCAAGCAGGCACTGCTTTTGAAAGGCGCAAATCAAATTGAAACAAACTAACGCAGTTTGTCTATGGAACAAATGACCAACTACTCTTACCGCTGAACTTAGGAAAGAAAACAATATCTAGCTTTGCAACTACATGGAAATTTCTAGGCAACTCTCGCTGTGGTAAAACAATCTCATATACTATGCCTCAAAAAGATATACTGTATGAATATAATGTAGATTCATAATATTTCTAACTTATTCAGCAAACCACCTCCCTATTTTTTAAGAACATGTCTGCAAATTAACTTTTGCACTCCAATCATTTCTAAATAATTTCAAGTGCTAATTTTGGTTTATACTTCTGTAATAACTGACTTCTCAGGGCAGTGCATTCTGAGAAGGGTTAAATCCAATGTTAACAGCCACTAACTTCAAGTTTCTAACGTCGGGAGGAATAAATCGGTAGAAAGTAAGATAATTAATTGTAAAGCTCTATTTTTAGCAGGATATTTCAAGAATTACATGCAAAAGTATTACTTCCATTACACAGATCATACATTACATTAACGGCATGCAAAACATTTTGAAGTACCCCATGTAACTTGGCTACTGGTCAGAAACGCCATACAGAGTTAAAGTTACACTCCCCCACGCCAACACAAAAGACTAAGATACTTCAGAAAGTACAAATCATCTGTAACAACTGGAAACAACAGAGGAAATTCATACACAGCAACTTTACTGTAACTATTTACACTGGTCAAAGAAACCACTGCAATCCACGTGGAAGTAATGCTCTCACTGTTCTTTCTGCTGATATATTTGAATAAGTTTAGTAGACCTGTTCGGGAGAGTTACTAAAATCTTATGCAAGATCTCATTTTACACCTCATATTTAATTTACAATCACTAACTGATTATTCTCTAAACTGCTTCCTTTCCAGACTAATACACAGACATTTCCTTCAAAATAACAATCTTCCACTCAAATGTAAAAATACCTTATAAATGCTATTCCTCTATTTTTTTCAGTAAGCACATCTTTTAAAGGTAACTGTGTCGATCTTTAGAGTCTTAAGTTTTAAAAGAACCACTTAAAATAACACCATCATAATACATTTTTACTATGAATCATGCATACTCATAACTATTCCTCACAAGTTATTTTAAATGAAGTATATATTGTCCTAAACATACATCTCAACATATGCTTTGTCACTACTGCCTTTAGCAATGCTATCAACAAAAGCAGTCAAAATGAAAAAGCATACTTTGCTCTGGAGCAGAATACGTAATTCAACCATCTCATCTGTGTTCCGAGATCTTTTGAAGGCCTGCTCTTCCTCCATATCTTCTGCAGGACGTTTGCCTGTAGAGAGGTCCATAGGTGGGAAACACAAACATTTATTTAACTAAGTCATAATAAAATAGAACACATGCCAAATTTATGCTCTCTATTCTTAACACATTCTTTCCTATTAGCCCAACAAATTGCTAATTACCGATGCTTACTCTAAGCATCCATAGCACTGAAATAGGTCTTCATCAGCTTACTTACTGATTAACTACTGAAAAGCCATATAAAACCTATGAACTACGGCACGTTGCACACAGACAGAGAGAAATCCAAAACATGCTATTTAAAGAAGTGCAACACTTAGCATTTACTTATAATTTACAATTGGGAAAAATCTTTCAGGCAAAAAGCTCAAATATAGTTTTTCTAATACTGAAGTACTGGTAGAGTAATAGTAAAGTCACACTTCAAATACTGTTTGGAAAAAAATGTCACGAATTGATGACACTAATGCCTCAACTTCCTCCCTGATTATGCCCAAGAGGTTTTTCTTTAAGTTCTTTAGAGGTATTTTACCTGTTCATACTCCTGCATGTAAAACCCACAATAAATAAAATGCAGTTAATGGATATGCCTAATAATATTCAGTATGTACACTCTCCACACAAGTACTGAATATTTAACTATGAAGTATCTTCAAGTCTTTAGTAACAACTTTCAGCTACTTATCCCATGTCTCTAAAACATGCCAACAGAACGACGCATTTATGCTTCAAAAACATGTGTAATGATACACTCCAATTAAAAATGAGAAGACTTAATGCAAAATGCAAAACTACTGAAATACAAACACTTGATAGTTAAAGCATTACAACATTATTTTGAAAGACTGAAGTTTAAAAAGGTTCTTTCTAAAAATAAATAGCCCTATAAAAAATTTACCATTTGTCTCCGTGTTGGTAAAGGTCTCTTCCTGTTGTTCAGTCTCCATTGCCTTTTTTTCTTAGGTGGGCAGGCAAAACCTGTTGAAGAATAAAACTTCTAGCACATCTACTTTGTGAAAATGCAAACTATACATCATGCTAAAAGAAAGAAGAAAAAACAAATGCCTTGTTGTAGAGCTTACCACTATTATATATCCTTGCAGAGAAAAACTCAAGTATTCTGGGTGGGACCAAAATCCAGCAGCCTACTGCTTGAAGAGCCTATGAAAACAGCATATATTAATCCTGACTGTGCTCACTTACAGTTCCTATTCTGACTACAGCCGAAAAACAGAGGTTCGACCTGAGTTTTTTTCCGCAGTTTTACTTTATAAAAGCATACCCAGGCCAAAACAAAACATTATTGGGAGACAAAAGACAAGTCTGCAAACTTACAGATAGACAATTAGTGTCCGAATTAGTTTTTGGGTACACTTTTTTTTTTTTAAGTAACCACTTTAAATATCTAAAAATAATTTTTAGTAGAAGTGAAATGAATCCAGCTCCAATTTTCAACATGTTATACAATACATGCCTTGAATTTACTTTTTGAATGACACTACCTAACAATCTGTTCCTGATGTTTAGTTCTAAAGAATTTAAACTAAGAAAAGTCCTATTATGGCAATAGCCCGCTTTAGTTTTCTAAATTCTCTATCCACACATGAGTAGGCATTTTAGCATGCCTTCCACCAAGTAGAATAGATGAACAAAATACAAATTACAACTTCTAGCCACAATGAGAAAAAACAGTTTAAAAATACCACCCTCTGTACTTACATATAATCCTCTGGACACACAGAGCCAAGAATCTCAAAAACCAGCTGAACTTCTCTATTATTTTCTGCAATAAGCACCTTACTTTTGACCTGCTTTTTTAAGGTAGATCTCAGTAGTACTAAGTCACAATAGCAAGAAGTCTTGACAAAAAAAAAAAAAGGTTTCAACTTACTGCCTTCAAAATAGGTGTTTCTACATATAACAGAGCCCAACAAGAACGTTCCCCCTTGTACTTTACTAGTAAATTTCCATTGCCTCAACAAACGGTCGGGACCCACTCTGGGTTCTAGGAAGGGTGGGAAAGAAAAAACTCTCAGCCAGTCGTCTCTTGTACAGGCTAACAGCAGGCACTGGTCTTTCTAGGCACTTGAAGCAAGCTAATGGACACAGATTTAATGGTACCAAAGTAGCAGGCAGACGTTGCCAACACGCTGTTACGCTGGAGAACAGCAGGCAGGCACTGGACCATTTTTTATACGGTTTAAATAGGCCTTTCATTCCTAATTATTCTGCTTCCAACCACACCAAGAACTTTAGCGCTGCGGAGAGTGGACTGTGATATACCGTTCAGGGTTTGGTCTCCTTTAGTCGCGTGTGTTTACCAGACTAGCCAAACCGCCTACAGCTGCGTGTACGTAAGGCGCTCAGTTATCGGGCTCTGCTGGGTAAATCAAGCTCAACAGATAAAATTCACTAATGCTGTTTTTTATAAAAATCGAAAGGAAGATAAAGGGGCGACGAAAGGCGGGAGGCTGAACCACAAAGGGAGGACAAGAGCTGGGACACAGCGGCACGCCTCTGCTCGGCTCCCTCCAGGGTGCAGCAGCTCTTCTCGCCCGCCTTTCTCTCTGCAGCCGCCGGCGAATTCGACGGCAAGCCCTGATTGCTCCCGGGCAGGGAAGCGGCGGCATTACATAACTCCCGTACGCCCAACCTCACCTCCCCGGCGCCGGGGACCAGCAGAAATGGCGGTCGCTGTAATGGCGTCTGCCCGCTGCTAGGCGGAGCCGGGAGTGGAAAAGCCACCAACCACCACGCGGTCGTAGGGAGATATACTCTTCGCTGCCCAAGGAGACACAAAGGAGGAGGTCGGCAGCACAAGTTCCCGCGTAGCCGGCGGAATGAGAAAGCCGCGCCGCCGAGAGTGATCCGCAATCGCCGCCACGACCACCCCTCAAAGCCGCCTGCCGCAACGCGGGGCGCTCCCCAGTCGCCCTCCCGTAGCCCCTCCACACAGGCCGCGGCTGAGAGAGCCCTCCTCCCCTCCGCCCGTCGTAATTCCAGATAATTCGCCCCCGGCACAGTTACCATGGGCGGGCGCAAAATCGTGGCTTTTCTCGCTCCCTTGTCCTTACAGAGCTCCCGCTAGTGCTGCCAGCCTACACTGCACTGCCCCTCCAGGAGCCACGCTGGCTAGGCTACAAGGCCCAGGGCCGCCCGCAAACACAGTGGCCACCATTTGTGCCTTCTCCTTCCAGCGGTAGGGACCTCTTGTCTCTGCAGACCGCCCTCAGTCGCCTTAGAGACTATCTCCAGCATTAGCAGAGGCAGTGACACCCAGATTTCTTTCTCTACACAGCCTTCAGCCTATTTCGCTACTGTCTCTAAAAGAGCTCAGAGAACTCCCGGGGCACAGCGCAGACGGCTCTCGGGGATTGAAGCTCCGCGCCATGGGAGACGCGGGCATCCCTCATCGCTGTGTCACGCAACAGCGCCGAGAGGGGCACGAGCAGCTCTGCTAGCCCCAGCAAAGGCCGGCCTGGCCTTCATGCCGCCGTCGCCCCCTCGTTCTCGTTCCCGTCCCGTCCCCCCGGCGCGCCCGCAGCGCGCCCTCCTCGCAGGTCCCCGACTACATCTCGCCTAGGGCTTCATGTACCTGCGGCCGCCACCGGCCCCGCCGCGTACAGGAGAGAAAAGGGAGCAGCCCCTACCACCACCGCGCACATCCCCAGGCGCGGCCAGGCGATTGGACCTGCCACCTCCCCATTGCGCGGGGCCGCCACCTCCCCATTGAGTAAGGCCTCTGCCTGTCAGGGCAGGGGGCGGCTCTCCCTCCGCCCCGCCTTCCGTGAGACCCAGGACTAGACAGGCCCAGCCGCTGGGAAGAGTGCAGTGCTGTAAGCCCAGTACCGTCGCGCTATCCGCATCACCCCGCTCTACCATGCCACAGCCGGTTAGTCTCTTTACCTACCCAGTAGGAGCCGCGATTCAAGCCGTGCAGGCAGCGAGGGGCGCCAAATAAGAGCGAGAACGACCTCAACTGTAAGAAGAGAAAATGGCGTCTGCAAAAACCCCGCCTTGTACTTGCTGCCCGGAGCCGAGGGGGCGGGGCTCTCGCGATGCTTAAGGCGCGCGCGACGCACGGTGCCTATTCGCTGCTACGGTGCGCGGGGTTTTTGGAGATCTGCTCCGGAAAGCGGCGCACTCTCTACCCGCCAACCCGCGGTGGTGGGAGCTGGGACTTTGGTACCACCTTGCTCGTCCTGGTAAGTGCGTGTGGCTCAGCTGCATGGGTGAAGGGGCTTGGCCGCTTCAAAGGTCTGCGGGGTGCGACGCTGCCTCACTTTCCTCCGTTACTTTGACTCAACTGCCGTCGGGACCCCGGCCTGCGGAGAGCGCACTAGACGAGTGGTAGGCCGACAGTGGTTAAGTAACTGCACGATGTTTTCTGAGTGATGGAGCTTTGGGGACAACTGGAGGCAGGGTGTTTTTTATTTGCTGCAGGTTACAGTGGCACCCCCCCTCCCTCCCCCCACCAAAACCTGGTATTTTGTAACTATTCTCATGGTAATTTCTGGTTTTGTTGTGCTTTGTAGGGAGATTGAGTTCCATAATCATTCTTTCTAATGGGCTAAACATGATCCAGACACAGTTGGGCAGGTTAATGTCTCTTCAATATTTTTATCTGATCTGGATGTAGGGGCTGAATGCACAATGAGCAAGTTTGCTGATTATACCAAACAAAGAGATTCTATTGACTCTTGAGTGACAAGAGGCCTTACAGCAGGATGTCAATAGATGGCACCACTGGGCAATCATCAGTGGCATGAAATGTAGCAAGAACAAAAGCCAAATTCTGCACCTGGATGGAGTAATGGTGGGCACAAGTATAAATTAGGAGTGGCTAGAGAGCAGCCCTGCAGAAAGGGATCAGCAGTGTGTCCTGGCAGCTGAGAGGGCAAACTGCATCCTGGGGCACATTGAACACAGTGTAACCAGCTGGTCAAAAGAGATGATCATACCACTGTATTTAGGGTTGTTGCAGCCTCACCTTGAGTGTTGTGTCTGTTCTGGGCCCTAAAATTTAGGAAGAAAGGGAAAGTCCTTGAATGCATCCAGAGGAGGGCAACAGACCTGGTGGAAGGGTTGGAAGGAATATCTGATGAGGAGCAACTGAGGACTTTGGGTTTGTCAAGTCTGATGAAAAGGAGGCTGAGGGGTAACCTCACTGCACTCTACAGCTTCCTGAGAAGGGGAAGTAGAGAAAGAGGTCTCTTCTTCCTGAGATCCAGCAACAGGTCACATGGGAATGGTTCATGAAGGAGAAATTTAGACTTGACATTAGAAAGCATTTCTTTACCAGGAATGTGGTCAAACACTGGAACAGGCTTCCTGTAGAGGCGGTTGAGACATTTGGACAATGTCCCTAATAACTTGCTTTAACTGTTGGTCAGCCCTGAGGTGGTCAGGAAAAAGGACCATTGTAAGTTTATTCCAACTGAATTTCTACTCTGCTCTCCTTCTTATATGTGCATAGATACTTCTTAAATTAACAAGTAGCTAGAGCTTATTATTATCTGTTGGTGTTCCTGAGATGATGATTGCCAAGATTTGGTGTTATTGCAGCCAAACCCTGGACTGACTCTCCAGATAACAATGATGTTTCAAGCTAGCTTTCTGTTGTTGGATACAAAGCTTTCATCCAGTTACAGTGTAAAAATCATTCCTGTGATAAAAATGCTGACAGATTCCAGCTTGGCTCTGTTATAGATGGAGTGTCTTGTTTCTGTTCATAACAGTGGTGATGAAAAGGGAAACTAACTTCTTAGGTCAGTTTCTAAAGTATTTGGTTAAACAACAGCGCTCACAGAACTAAAACAATTAAAAGAAAAAGGAAAAGACAACCTGCTTCTTTCGTTTGTTGTGGTTGGTTTGTGGTTTTGGCTTTTTTGTCCACTCACTTCCCATCCATAGAAAGGAGATTTCAGTTATGTTTCTAATTAACTCAATAAAAAAGAAGTTGCCAAGCAGGACTGCTTGTAGAAGTCTCCATTACTTTCCTGATACTTCATGATGAGTAAACAGCACATGCTTGTTATGCTTATTGAAACTTTAAAACTTAGAAATGCCTGTTTATTTTTGGTATCTGTAGAACTTCAAACCTTTTAAATAATTTAAATTGCTTCTGTGTTGTCACACCTAGGATAGCAGAACTTTGAACTGAGGGTCAAATTTCTGTGTAATATGAGTGAGAGTCCTGTCAACTTCAGCTGTCTCAGGAGAGTAAATATGTCTCTTTGGGTTTTGTTCTAGGGAATTCACTCTCTTAACTTTAAAAGAAGATGTCTACATCTAACATTATATCAAGAGTGGAGACTTGGCTTTCATCCACATGGCATGTTAAGGTTCCTTTGACATGGCTGGAAGCATGTATTGATTGGATCCAGGAAGAAAACAGTGGTAGAAACTTAAGTCAAGCTCAGATTAACAAGCAGGTATTTGAGCAATGGCTTCTTACTGATCTTAGAGATTTGGAATATCCTGTTCTGCCTGACTGTATCTTAGATGTTCCCAAAGGAGTGTTGTCAGGCTTTTACTCCATACAGATTGATTCACTGGTTGATGTTAGCCAGCCAGCATATTTCCAACTGAAGAAACTAAGAGGGGAAGATACTGTAAATGAAGAAGTAACAGCCAGTACTCAGGCATTCCAGAAGTCCTGGGAAGCAAAGCCTACTCGAATGCTGATGCTGCAACTAACTGATGGGCTACATCAAATTCAGGGCATGGAGTATCAACCAGTGCCTGTGCTTAGCAGTAATCTTCCTCCTGGAACAAAAATCACTGTACAGGGTAGTATTGCGTATCGTCTTGGAGTCCTTCTGCTTAAACCGGAAAATGTGAAACTGTTGTGGGGTGAGGTGGATGCTCTTCTGGAGGAGTATTGTCAGGAAAGAGTCCTTGCTAGGTTAATTGGAGAAATTGAAACTCCTAATCCTGTTGGACAAGCTGGTCACCACCAAATTGTTTCAAGGCCTGTGGATGAATTAGAACAAACTCTAGGCCCTTCAGATGAAGAGCTTTTAGCTAGTCTTGATGAAAATAATGAATTTACTTTAAACAACCATGCATCTTTAGAAAGTGGATACTGCAGTAGAAGCAACAATTTTACTACAGCCTCAGGTTCACAAAATGCTTCCAATAGAAATGTTTTATTCTGGGAATCTGGAAGTCCCTTGCATCATTCAGAGGTTTTACCTTCCGTAGAATATGCTGATAGCTTTTTAAATAACCTTCCTTTAGAAGATGACTTTCTTCTAGAAGAAGACTTCCAAAGAGAGCTGGAAGAAGTGCCACCATTGGTCACGAACAGGAACATAGGATTAATTACTGAGAGATTTCCACAAACATCCAGAAGCTCCTGCAATTCATCTTTAAATAACACTTGGGAAAAAGGTGATAAGAATAAAGGAGATAAGCCTATAGAAGCTATCAACAAGCAAAAGACTTTTGGAAAAACAGTAGTGGATAGAGATGGAAATAGTACGAGTAGCTTTTCTCAGCACAAGAGCGTACATCAGACCTGCGATTCTGTAGATTTTTCTTTGGAAAATCCTCCTGAAGAAAGGCAGAATGATACAGACCTAGATGAGAGCAGGTATAAATCTCAGGACACTTCTGACAGCAGGCTGTTAAATAACAATCCTGTATTTTTCTCAAAAATGGATCTAGAAGCAGATCAGCAGAAGCATGATTCACAGACCTCTCCTTGCAGAGCAGTAGAGGCGCATTTAGATTTAGATTCTCCACCTTTCACATACATTTCCCTTCTTGCAAAAAAACCAGAAACTGTCACAATTGTGAAAGCTAAGTGTTTTATTGTTACTCTCACTGGGAACCTCACTAGCAGCAATGGGTCCTGGGGCATAAAAGCAAAAATTTCTGATGGTTCAGCTTATCTTGAGGTAGATTTTGCAGATGATATTCTAACAAGTTTGATTGGCTTTTCAGTGCCTGAAATGAATAAGATGAAAAAGGATCCAGCTTTACATCTGAAACTTAGAGATGGTTTAGAGAGATGTCAGAAACAACTGATAGATCTCTGTTGTCTGATGACGATAGAGTTTAATCCATTTCAGTCTAAAGCTGCTGTATTAGACCTCCAGGATGCTGATGTGAGCCATCTAGAACAACTGAAGAAACGTTTGAATAAATAACGTGCAAACTTACAGACTGTGTATTAGGAAACATTTTAAGTCAGATTTCTCCCAAAGGACTGTTGAAAGTTAAAGTTAAATGGTAGGTCTTTTATCAGGAAAAATAATGTAAAAGGGAGAGGAGGACATGCCTTTCTGGAGTGAAACTTGGTTTGTTTCTTATGGTGTTAGTGTTTTAATAAGCTTTCAAATATTTCTGCCTTGATTTAAAATACGCCTGTGTCTCTTAAGTCTGCAAAATCCTCCATATCCTTGACTGGTGATCTATAGTAGTAGAATTTGTCAGGAAATGGATAATAACAAGCCATGTTGTTACACATTTTCAAGTAGCATTATTTACCTGTTTTTTAAAAGGTAGCTAAACTATCAGTCTTTTCTTGGGAAAAGCGGAATAAATTTAAGCAAATAATTCTTTAAATGCAGTCATTTATGACTATACCAACCTGAAAACTCTAATATGTATTCAGTGTGCAAAAAAGTAGAGAAATGAAAATTGGAAACCTCCCAACTCTATAAGTAAATGAAATCTAAAAAACTGTATTTTTTTAAAAATCAAACACCAACAAAAAAGGCCAAATATTTTTTAATCTTTGTTAACAGAAAGATTAAAACATATGGGGAATGTATTCTTTGTCATGTTAATGTTAAACATTGCTAACAGTTTTGAACACCCAGGCAATCTTACTAGTTAACTCTCATGTTTACTCATCTAACATTTTCATGGAGTAGTTAAATACTGTTGTATATGTATATTTAATGATGGTCTTAATTCTAATTGATTTTTTTTTAATTTCTGCTTTTAGAATGGATAAAAATAAATATATTGAAATTTAATTTAAACTTTGGTGGAATCTGTAAGTGAATTTAAAAGAAAAATACACACCTTTTTGAGTGTATAGAGTATCAGAAATGGTTTGATTGGCTTCTTTGTTCCTCCTTTTCCTTCTTACTCTCTTTTCTCCTCCTGGGTTTTGGTTTGTTGTTGGATGGTTGGTGTGTTTGTTTGGTTTCTTTGAAATCAGAAGAATTAAAATTCTGCCAGGGTGGGAGACCAATGACAGAAGTCTGTGCAGTGTTTGCAAGGACTGTAAAATGGGTGGCTGGGAGAGGGATTTTTCAATTGGACTGTCAGTATCTTTTTATTCAGAGCCTTTTTTTTCTCTGAACATATCTGTTGTAACATTGGGAACTGCTGTGAGAGACTGTCTGTGTATTACCCTAATGCCCTGTCCCCAACTGAGACACATCCTTTGAAACTTCAAGTGATCTAAGGAAAACTAGATGTAATTTTTTAAGTAACGTGAAAATGGAGGAAGTTGTTGTAGGGAGAGTGTTGAGCTTTCTCAGGCTCAAATAATAAGCTTTTTAGGCTTTATTTTATGTAGTTTTGGAATGCAAACGTTTCTGTGTCACTTTCCTTCATCTCCTGCCCTTTCCCTCCTCCTTGGAAGAGAACCTGAGCAAACCATAACCACAAAATCATCTTCAGGAAGTTTTGTCCTTACCATGTGAAATGATAGGAGTTCCTGAGGTTCAAACTAAACAAATAATCCAGATTTTATTCTACTTGTGCTAAGCAAGAGGAACATAATCCAAAGCACAGAATAAAATAATTGTTGTCTTTGTCTCAGCCAGTGAAGTCACACTTGCCCCTCTTTTTCTGCACTTCTGTTATGTTTTAGTCATATCTGTTGAAAGAAGTTCATGCATCTTCCATCCTTATACCCTGCCCCCCATTTTAAAAGCATTGTTACTTGTCTGACTTTTCCTTCCCTCCGCACACCCCCTCCCATTGTCCTTCATTTTCAGGATGTTCTTCCTGGAAGGCTACTCCTGTGCCTGTTCTCTGGTTTCAGAAGCTGTGTTCTTCAGGCACATTTTCATGTAAAGGAGAAAAGAACCTATTTTTTAGTGCTGATCACAACAGAAACATCCAACAAATTCAGTTTTAAAGTACAAAACCTACAATGTTCTCACATAATGAATTTATTATATTAATGATGAGAGTTTGCTCTTCCTGCTTTTCTTACAGTTATTAAAATGAAAACAATGTGTTGACTATGACTGTGCCAGGTAGCTGCATCACAATAACACATCTAAAAGCTCTGTTACTAAGGCAAGGGAGTGGAAAAAAGAAAGTTCTCAGAAACTTTGTTGTGCACTACTGTGTTTAAAGGTATGCACTCTCAAAGTGGAGCACAAGCAGCAGCTAGACCAAGGAATGTGGCAGGTTTTCAAATAAACTAGGCTGGCAAGAACAGCTTGAGAACTAGCCTAATCCTACTGGATATTAGTTTGGTCATAATGATGCATATTATTCTAACCTGGCAACTTCCTTCTTGTTGAATGAAGGCAATGTCCTAAGGAAATAACAGATGGCTGAGATAATGTCATTCTAAAGTATCAGTTAGGAATGCTAAGGGATGTCTTAAGAGGTATGCTGTACTGCTCCAGTACTGTGACTTCACACTAAAAGAATTATGTATTTCAAGTCATATCAGTAGGAGAATTTTTCACAGTAGCTGAGTATAGAACATGAACAGTAACTATAATATTTGGTCCTAAATATGAAGCCCTATTTCTTAATGTCTTGCTAAAATAAAGTCAGGAATTTCTGTTCAGAATAGAAAGGTAAGAACTTTAAGCTTTTTATTATAGGGAGGGAAGAGTGACTTTTAGTATAGTACTAGATGGCAAGCAAACGTAAATGTATATATATCTGGGAGGAAAGGTCTCAAAGAACTTTAAAATGTAAATAGTACCTCTCATTTCAGATCCAGTTTTCTGCATTATTATCCTGGAAGGAACAGAATGCCAGCAGTAATGACAGCAAAAGAGAGGTTAAAGGCATCCTGACATTGCAATTATTTTAAATTCAACAGAAGAGTTAGAAGTTTCCTACAATTCAGCTTCTCATCTAAATGGATATATAGCATACATTTGTATCAGTGTGTTGCCTTTTAAGTCGTTTTCTTTAATGTTTTTTTTTTTGTGGGTTACACTGGGTTTTCTAACAGGGCAAAACTGCAGTGTGATGCTGTCAGAATTTGTTCCACTTTTGATTAGCCTTCTCTTAAGGTTGGACAAACCTTGTTCTCTCATCGTCTTCAGGAACTGGTGTGTGCTGCTTGCTGGTGGGCTTGGCAGTTATTTGCTGGTCATTGCTTCACTATCGTGGCTTTCTTGTGCTAGGGAACTCTAAATAGGATGCAGTACTCCATATCCAGTCTCACCATAAGTGCTTGAAAGCAGGAGAAGGCTGCTTGCTTTCTTGTATCTGCTTGCTGCTCTGATAAAGCCTCTCAGGTTGTGATCGGGGCTACTGCAAGGTCATGCTGCTGTGATGTTCAGCCTGTCCACCAGGGTGAACAGGTCTTACTCTGTAAAGCTTACTAACTAGCTGGCTCCCAAACCGTGCTGTTAAGTGCGGCAATTTCTGCAAAGATGAGGGATTTTGCATGTGCCCCTGTTGATGTCCTGGGTTCGGCTAGGATAGGGTTAATTTATGTGCAAGAAGCTGGGCAGGGCCAGTGCCAGGACAGACAACCAAACCAGCCAATAGGTTTGGTTCCATGCTGAGGTCAGGGCTGCTAGATAAGGGGGCGTGTGGTGCAGGTGCAGGCATAGGTAGTCGCAGCGGTGTGTTGGGACTTGTGGATTTTATGTTGTTTTTTATATTACTTCATTAGTTTTCTTGTTGCTCCTGTTTTTATGTTCTTGGCATTATTCTATTGAAGTTCCCTTATCTCAACCCTCAGAGTTTGGCATTTCATTCCCGATTCTCCTTCCCGCCCCTCCGTGGAGGTAGTGGGGGGGGCACTGTGTGAACAGGTTCAGTGGCGCTTGGCTGCTGCTGGTGCCAAAGCAGGACAGTCCTTTCACACTCTCTCTGGTGCGGTGGAGGGAGAGTTGTATGCAGCTGCAGGTTAGACGACTCCTTTTTCGCCAGGAGGTGGTGGTACATACAATCTCAGTAGGGAAGACGCTGTGACTGAAATGAAGATCAAACCCAGTAACACCAAAATGTTATTAAGCAGGTATTCTTTATTACAGTACTGGGCAGTATGGGGGATATTTCTGCCTAACACGTGCGTGGTTAGGACAAAACAAACAGTTTTTCTGCGCTCAGCCATAGAAGTCTTCCTTCCTGCCTGGGCGTCTGCCTGTGCTTTGTCTGCTTAAACTAAAGCTAATGGACCATCAGGTTCTGGGGCCTGACTGGGGAGCCTGCCCAAGAAACTAAAGCCAATAGATTCAAAACCAACAAAAGCTCCCCCAAAGGTCATCATGACCTTGCTTTAGTTACCAGAGTATTCCAGTATGTTACTTGTATCAGGACTCTGTAGAGTACCATGTAAATGCTAGTTCTTAGAGCTAACACTTGGCCAAAAGAAAGGCCACACAAGTGGCACAGTCTGTGGGAGCTCTCTGACGGCTCCTCTGGCACCTTGCGCAGCTGGAGCTTGTCCTGCAGCTGAGGGATTTGTGTGGCTCAACTCCGCCAGAGGGCTGCACAGGGCAGGCACAGCACAGGTTTGCTCCTGCTCGGTTCAGCCCCTGCTTGGGTCAGCTGTGGCAGTGTCACCGGCCCATCAATGTGTAATGGTCTGCCGGTCAGGATCGCTACGCATCCTGTCCTGTCCTGATTAAGGTGAAACTAACATTTTTGGCAAACTAACATTGTGTTAGTGTCTCGGCCCACCGAGAGACACCCAAATGTACTCCACAAGACATTAAAACATTACATATAGCTTGTGGTTATACAAGGAAAGGTCATATTGTGTCTCGGTGAGCCCACAGGGGCTGTGTCTGGGAGGGAATGTCTGCAGTGCCTGAAACCGAGGTTACCCCGAGGGCAAATGTCTGAACCAAGGAAGTTAGCTAACAGACCCCCTGCTGCTGCTGGAGTCACCGCTCGTTCTTCACCACCACACCCCGTAGCAGCGTGAAAAACTACGGGAAGAACACGCCCATTCATGAAAAACTATAAAATCTGGACCACTATAGTCCTTTTTTGTGCACGTGTGGGAGGACAGGTAGGGTCCCCCCCGTGTTGTTTGCCTCAATTCACTTTAATAAATTGAAATTTATTATTTAGATGAATAATTATCACAATATGTAAAATGTATTGATAGTTTCGATTGTAATATCCCGGAAACTTAATGCATGTGTATGGCAGCCTGTTGCGTATGTAATAATTTGTAGCATAAATAGAGCACGGTTTGAGCAGCAAGGTGTGTGTATTTTGGTGGAGATATCCCCTGCACACCCGGCGCTGAAAATAAACCTTTTCTGTGAGTAAAATATTGATTTATTTCCGTAATTCAATTTGGCATCCCTAGATGGGACACTCTGCCCGTCTGCAGGACCGAGTGAGAGGGGGACGCCTTGGTGCAGCCTGAGAGTTCTCGTAAGGACTCCTTCACTTGCCCATTCACTGCAGGGGTAGACAAGAACCACCTATATCCACAGAACAGGTATATTCTGAAAAACGGGGGAACGGGGTACCAGTAAGCCATGGTGAAGGGCTAATTAGCCCCCCTTGGTTGGCGGATCTGAGGTTAGGGTGGTCGCCAGGGTGAGATATAAAGGTGGTCTGGTTTCTGTTGTGGTTGTTACTTGTTGCTGTTATTGTGGTTGTTACTGTAATTTCATTCGTTATTTGTGATTTTAAGGAATATGGCTACTACAGTTGTAATTTTTGTTATAACTTCTGGAGCAATTTTTTTCGTTTTCATAGCTATCATTGCTATTTGTCGTTGTAAACTGCTTGTACCCCGCTTAGTTTAGGCATCTGCCTAAAGGTGTCTTTCAGACTGTGGGAAAACGCTGCTTAAGCAAAGCACTCTCATTTACATAGTAGTGAGTGTTGCCGTTTCTGGGTTTGGTTTCCCAGTAAGAAACAAACCTATGATCTAACAAGTACTGTATAGTAATAATTTTCTTGTCAAAATTACAGGGGGAAACTGTGTATGTGTGTGTGGGTGTGTGTGTGCGTGTATGAGATGCACAATTAAGTGTGAAGTGATTGTGGAGCTTTGATTCACAGTTAAAACAGTCAGAGAAAAGCGAAGCAATTGTGAGGAAAATTGCGTGACTTACGAGTGTGTGTGTGTGCATAAGACGTACAATTAAAAGTACGAAGCGAGAACGAGTCTAAAATCCGCATTGCCCCTGCCGGAGATAGACAAAGCGATTGTGGGAGTG
>VWZO01014668.1:17879-48611 GCA_013396975.1 Bucco capensis
GAGGGAGGCTGAGGGGGTCCACGGGGTGCAAGGTCTGTGGAGGGGGTTGTGGGGAGGGGCATGGGGAGGTGGGGAAGGGTCCCTTGGAGGACACCCATTGCCCCCGGGGCACTGCTCAGCCTGCCCCAGCATCAGGAGGGCACTCAGTGGGGCCGAGCTGGGACCCCCCAGGATGATGCCGTGGAACTGCTGGGCACAGCACAGCCACAGGAGCACCAGGCATCCCCTTGATCCCACCCCATCCCACCCCAGTGCCATGGTGGAGTTCCGGATCCGTCCCTACCGTGAGGAGGACTTGGAGGAGGTGCGCGAGGTCTTTGCCACCGGCATGAGCGAGTACGTGCCCAGGCTGTGCCAGCACGTCCTGTGGCAGCCGTGGGTGCTCCTGCTGCTGGGCTGCACCTTCTGCCTGCTTCTGGCCAGCGCCCGCTCCCTCCTGCTGCCTATCCTGGCCGTCACCCTGCTGCTGGCACTAGCCCGGCACCTCCTGGGCTGTGCCTGGAGCACCTACATCGATGGGTGCCTGGCCGATGACCTGCAGGACATCAGCACCTCCTACGCCGAGGGTGCCGGTGCCCGCTTCTGGGTGGCGGAGGCGGAGGAGCAGGTGGTGGGTACAGTGGGTGTGCGGCCGGCTAACGGCGAGGGCGAGCTGGCCTTGAAGAGGATGTCGGTGAGGAAAGGCTACCGGGGCTCAGGGGTCGCTACGGCGCTGGCCCGCACCGCTCTGGCCTTCGCGCGCCAAGCTGGCTACCGGGCTGTGGTGCTCAACACCTTGATGGTGCAGCACGAGGCTCGTGCCCTCTATGAGCGTCTGGGCTTCCGCCGGCACAACCACTACGTGCTGCCCACCTTCTACGGCCGCTTGACCAACTGCACCATCACCACCTACCGCTACGACCTGGCTGGCACGCCGTGAGCCATGCCGGGACAGCGGGCACTGTGCCCGGGCACCAGCACAGCCAGCTGTGTGCCCAACACGGGACTAATGGGAGTGGACATGTCAGTGTTTGGAGCCCCACCACAGCACCAGGATGATGGACATCATGCCTGGGCACCAGCATGGCCAAGTGTGTGCCCAACATGGAGCCAACAGGCATGGAGGTGGCAGTGCCTGGAGCAGCACCAGGACAGCAGAGGCACCATGTGTGGGCACTGGAACAGCCAAGCGTGTGCCCAACATGGAGGTAGGAGCTGGTGGAGGTGCCCATGTCTGGAGCACCAACATGCTGCTCTTGACCATGTCTGCTGGGCATGGCACTGCCATGGAGCACAGGGATCCCCCTGGATTGTGCCATGGTGCTAAGTGGGTGATGACTCTCAGGGAGCGTGGTGGCACAGGGGTGGCATGGGGAGTAGGGACCCTCGTGCCATGTGGGAGGAGAAATAAAAGACCATCCACAGTGCTGGGCTGGGTTGTTCTTGCCATGCTGGCACAGGATGCTAGGGCTGCCATCCCAGCGGGTCCCCAGCATGACACAGACCCCCTCCTGTGGCATCCCCACAGGAAGGGTCCAGCCTGGGTCTGGGGGGGCTGGCACCAAACTGGACCTGGGTATTGCTGTAACCCCTCGCAGATGTGTTTCCCACAGCCCCAGTGCCAGTGGGCACCCCTGGGCAGGGACAGTGGTCAGCCAGTGCCCTGGGGTTCAGACACCTGCTCCTGGGGCTACCTGTCCCCAGGGGGCTCCTCCTGCCCCCACCTTGGACCTTGATGGACTCTGCTTGAGGGTTGAAAGATGACATCAGAATGAAACTCAACCCAACCTCCTGGCACAAGCCTGTGGTTGGCACCAGGCAAAATCCCTGGTGGATGCCAGGGAGGGGGCTGGGGGGTCCAGCAGCCCTTCAGGGAGAGGGTGCTGGTAAAGGGCTTCAATATGTTTGGATGTCCTCCCCAGTGAGAATTCCCCTACCATGGGGGTTCAGGGATGAAGCATGTCCTCTGTTCCCCTGAGGTGGCTCTCGTGCCAGGGGCTGGGGGCAGGCGTGCCCATGGTGGTGCCTTATGTAGCAGGGACGGGTTCAGCTGTGCCGTGGTGGTACCAACATGTGCCAGGGATGGGTTCAAGTGTGCCATGGTGGTGCCAACATGTGCCAGGGATGGGTTCAGGTGTGCCATGGTGATGCCAACATGTGCCGGGCGTGCCATGGGAGTGCACTTCTACAGCATCCTCCTTTCTTTGGTGAGGATGGGGACTTTAGCCCGTTCCCCTGCCACTGCCCGGGTTCCCCATCCTCGCAGAGAAGCATCTCCCCCCTCCCCAAATTGCCCCATCCAAGGCTGAACGTGACCCCATAGCCTCTGGAGCTCGCGTGATGGCATCAGCGTGGGCGGCACTTTGCCTCTCAGCGCCTGCGCTCGCCGCGTTCGCCGAAGCCGCCATCAGCCTGGGTAAGAGCGGAGCTTTGTGTTTTGGGGGAGGGGGAGGGTTGTTTACAATTACCATGGGACCCTCCCCCTCCGCTTCCTCTTCAGATCTAGCCAAGACCCTTCCCCAAAAGGTTGCAGAGCCATGGGAGTCAGCATCTAACGATACAGGTCGAGGATGGGGATGGGGGATATAAAGAGATTTCTCCCCACCCCATACTGTGCTGGAGGTGTGGGAGGGGGTTGTTGCTCCCCAACAGGGTCTGGTGAGGGATATCTTCCCCTCCCCAAATTTGGCCGGAGCTGCAGTACTGGGTTTATGGAACAGCAAAACCTCTAGCAGCAGGTGGGGGGGGCACTGGGAGTCTTCTAAGGAGAAGCGGAAGGCAGGGTGCTGGGTCCCCCTGACCCCACCCCCACTAACGAGGCCAGTGCAGACCCCCATGGGATTTTCAGCACCTCAGGACCCCCAACCCCTTCCCCATGGCTTGAACGGGGGAGGGATCATCAATGCTCAGGATGCCTGTGCCCAGGGTGGGCTCAGCACTACCCCCAACCATAAGCCCACGGTGTGCTCTGAGCAGCCCTCCCAGGGGAGGCTCAGGGATGGGGTCTGCAGCTCCCAGGGTGGGCGTTTGGTGCCTGTCACCCCTCCTTCAGTGTCCCTTTGCCCTGCTTCACCCATGGCACTAAGAGGCAAAGTACAGGCACCAGGCAGTTGCCTGCTTCTGCTCAGGTATCAGTGAGTGCTGGGGGGTCTTCAGGTTGCTTGGAGTTTGAGGTGGACACACATACACCTCCTTGCACTCCCAGATTATCCTGGCCACCTCTTAGTGTCCTCCCCTTCCTCAGAGCCTGCTCCTGGGTGTCCCAGCCTCAACCTGCTCCCTACAGCCTGGGTGGGATGAATTTGGGAGCTGCCATCCAGAGGGATGTGGGAGCCCCTCACCACCTTCACCCCAAACTCTGCCAGGACACCGCCGGGGGAACACTAGGATGAGAGGGGTCTGCTTGGAGGGGTTGGGATTGGGGTCAGGAGGTGCTTGGAGGGGTTCATGGCATCCTCAAAGGGGATTGGGGTGGGAGGTCAGGGCAGGGACCCCAGGAGGGGAAGGGGTGCCTGATGCTCACCCAGGGCAAGGCTAGTAGTGGTGAATTTTAAGGAGAAGAGGGAGCTGATGTGGCTGCTTGGTGCTCGGTGCTGCTTGTGCCACCCCAGCAACAGGGTCTGGGGATGCTCCAGGGGTGGGAGGGTGTCCCCATCTGAGGTGGACACCACCCTGACCTCCCTGTGCTATGCCACAGGTGCCCATGGCATCCTACCGCATCCGTCAGTACCGTGAGCAGGACTACGAGGCCGTGCGGACTCTCTTTGCCCGTGGCATCCTGGAGCACGCTCCAGCCGGCTTCCGCTTCTTCCTGCGCTCAGCACGGGCGCAGGTGGCCCTGCTGGTCCTCTTCATAGGGGTGCGGGCAGCCGCTGGCTGCTGGCTGCTGGGGCTGGGAGCCGTGGGCCTGGCACTGGTGGCTACCTGGCTGAAGGTCCGCTCCTTCAGCACCAACTACGTGTGCCAGGCGCTGAGCACCGACCTCCTCGACATCTCCACCAGCTACCTGCGGGCACCCAACTCCTGCTTCTGGGTGGCAGAGGCCAAGGGGACGGTGGTGGGCATGGTGGCGGTGTCGCTGCCAGAGGACCCTGCCGACAGAGGGTCAGCCCTGGAGCTGAAGCGGATGTCGGTCAGCAAGGACTATCGTGGCCAAGGCATCTCCCAGGCACTCTGCGGGGAGGTGCTGCGCTTCGCCCGGGCACGGGGCTTTGAGGCTGTGGTGCTCTACACCTCGGTGGTGCAGGTGGCAGCCCAGAGGCTCTACGAGAGCCAGGGCTTTCAGAAGGTGGGAGCCTTCAGCCCTTCGCCTATGGCTGCATTCCTCTGCTTCCGCATCTTCCGCTACCGCTGTGACTTGCCTTCCCGCACCACCGCTTCACCACGCTAGGCACGGCCACAGCAAGCCCAACCACGGCACCTAGGGCATCGCTGTGGCACCCCTGAACCCCAGCCCTGGCATGTGAGGAACCACTGCAGCTCCTTGGCACGTGAGGCACCGACATGTCACCACTCACTGATGCTGGACCTGGTACGTGAGGCACCACTGTGGCACTCGTGATGCTGGCCCTGGCATGTGAGGCACCACCACAGCACTCCTGACCCTGGTACGAGGCACCCCTGAGCCCAGCCTTGGCATGTGGGGCACTGCCATGGCACACCACAATCCAACCCTGGTACCTGAGGTACCACCATGGCATTTGTGATATTGGCCCTGGCACATGGGGCACCACAGCAGCATCCCTGGCTGTGGCACACAAAGCACCACCACAGCACCCCTGACACCAGCTTTGGCACACAAGGCACCACCACAGCACCCCTGACTCTAGCCTTGGCACACAAGGCACCCTCACCATGGGATACCTGACTCCAGCCCTGGCACATGAGGCACTACTATGACTCACCAAACCCCAGCCTTGGCATGCAAGTCACCACCGTGACACCTCTGACCCCATCCCTGGCACACAAGGCACCACTGTGGCACCTGTGACCCTGTTCCTGGCACAGGAGGCACTGCTGGGGTGGGTGGTGGGGGACGGTGCCAGGCCTGGGGGAGCCCTGCCAGGGCCTTTTCTCCTTTTCTAGCAGTGAGAAATAAAATGAGACCTATAGGAAAGTGTCCTCGAATGGGAGAGCCACGTGGGAGATGGGTGTGAGCATGTGTCATGCGTGTCAGTGTGTGCCTCCTGTGAGCCTGCACATATCTGCCAGCTTCCTGCCCCAGTGCTGTCCTGGAGCTGCCCTGTGGGCACCCTGGGGGGGGGATACCTTAGGCATTGGGGACACCATGGGGAGAGGAGATCCCAGGAAAAAAGAGACACTCTGGGGGCACAGAGGTCACCTTGAGGGATATGGAGTGCCTTAGCGGGGCAGGAAACACCCTGGGGACAAAGAGACACCATGGGGATAGGGCCACCTCGGGGGACACCGTGGGGACAGGGGTCACCTTAAGGGACATCTTGGGGACACCCTAGGGACAGGAGCATGTCGGGTGCCCAGTGCAGGAGGACTCCCATGCTGGGGACAAAGAGGACCAGGGACCTGGTGGGGGTTTGGTCACCCAGGAATGGCGACAGGGGGCGCCCCAGGGACACCTCGGGGCGTGGGAGCAGGCAGGCGAATGGCCATGCCCTCACTCAAGATGGCGTCAATTCCCTTCCACCTCCCCCCTGCCCTTACTCAAGATGACGGCGGTTCCCTCCCCCCCGCTATCCCCTGTGCCCTCACTCAACATGGCGGCGCCCTAGCCGGCGTCGCGGTTGAGCGGAGCGGGCGGAAGCGCAGGCAGAGGCCGAGCCACCGGTACCGCCCGGGCTCGTCCCGTGCCGGCACCATGGACTGTTACACGGCTAACTGGAACCCGCTGGGCGAGGAGGCCTTCTACCGGTGAGGGGCGGCGGGATGGGCCCGGGCCTGGTACCGGCTAGAAGCGAGCCTTCCCCATGCCTTTGTCCGGACAGGGGGTCCGGGGCTGGTCATGGGCTTTGGGGCTGGTTGGGTGGGGGAGTCCTGGGGCCGGCTAGAAGGGTCTTAGGGCCGGCTGTGGGGCTTGGTGCGGGTCTCGGTGCTGCTTGGGGGGGTTCTTAGGGCTGGTCATAGAATCCTAGAATGGTTTGGTTTGGAAGGGAACTCTGGAAGTCATCTAGCCCAACCCCCCTGCGGTGGGCAGGGACATCCCCAACATAGAATCATAGACTGGTTTGGGTCATGGACCTTGGGGCTGGCTGGGGTGTCCCAGGGCTGGTTGGAGGGGTCCTGGGTCTGGCTGGGGTTCCTGGAGCTGGCTAGGAGGTTCTGGGGCTAGCTAGAGGGTGAGCACTGTCCCTAGTGCTCCCAACTCGGTGTTCCATCCATATCCATCTGTTTCCTGCAGGAAGTTCGAGCTGTACTCCATGGCATGGAGCCTGAAGGAGGACCTGAGGGACTGCCTGGTGGCAGCTGCCCCATACGGGGGGCCCATAGGTAGGGATGTGTCCCAGGACCCCATGCTGGGGCAGAAGCCCCCCCGGGCACATGGGGCAGGGACTGTCCTGGCCCCCAGTGGTAAGGGCAGAGAGAGCATGGCTTAGACTGTTCCTTTCCACCCACAGCTCTGCTGAAGAACAACACTCGGAAGGAGAAATCCCCCAGCACCCGCCCACTGCTGGAGATCTACTCAGCCTCAGGGCTTCTCCTGGCCACCATGCAGGTGAGCTGGCCCAGAGGTGGCCACCCTCTCCTTTGAGCTGTGCCTTAGGTGCTGGAGTGTGTCCAGAGAAGGTGCTGAAGGGTCTAGAGCACACATGTTGTGAGGAGTAGCTGAGAGAACTGGGGTTGGTTAGTCTGGAAAAGATTCAGAGTAGATCTCACTCTCTGCAACTCTCTGAAAGGAGGCTGGAGCCAGGTGGGGATTGGTGTCTTCTCCTAAGGAACAAGTGATAGGAGAAGAGGAAACAGCCTCAAGTTATATCAGGGGAGGTTTAAGTTAGAGATGAGGAACATTTTCTTCCCCAAAAGAGTTATCAAGGCCTGGCCCAAGCTGCCCAGGGCAGTGGTGGAGTCACCATCCCTGGAGGGCTTGAAAAGCCATGGGGTTGTGGTGCTGAGGGACGTGGTTTAGTGGTGACCTGGCAGTGCTGGGGAACAGCTGGACTTAATCATCTGAAATGTCTTTTACAACCCAACCAATTCCATGACTCCCTGACTCCTGTCTGCAGTGGAAGAGTGGCCAGCTGGTGCACCTGGGCTGGACAACCAACGAGGACCTGCTGTGCATCCAGGAGGATGGCACTGTCCTCATCTACAACCTCTTCTGCGAGTTCAAGCGGCACTTCAGCATGGGCAACGTGAGTGGGGCAGGACAGGGAGCTCCAGAGCTGCCTAGGGCTGGGTTCCTGTGACAGAGAATCTGCTCCCTCAGCCCTCCCCCCACCCTGTAGGGCACAGCAGGGAGCTTGGAGCCTCGGAATGAGCTGGCCACTGTCCCCTCAGTGCCCAGGGCCACACTAAGCCACTGTCACTGCCGGAGGGACATGCCCCAGCACTGCAGCATGGAGCTGGGCTGGCTCAACCCTTGGGTGGTTTTGTGCTGAGCCCTGCCACAGGACCCAGCTCTCAATCCCTGGTGCAGGAGGTGCTGCAGAACCACGTGCTGGAGGCCAAGGTCTTCCACACAGAGTACGGCACCGGCGTGGCCATCCTCACTGGGGCTCACCGCTTCTCCCTGGCCACCAACATCGAGGACCTGAAGCTGCGCAGGATGCCTGAGGTTCCTGGTGTGTCCCTGTCCCCACCTCTCCTGCCCCTGGCTCCAGCTGCCTGCAGGGGTCTGACACTGATGCTCCACAGGTCTGCAGAAGCCACCGTCATGCTGGGCTGTGCTGTCCCAGGACAGAGTCACCATTGTCCTGCTGGCAGTGGGACAGGACCTCTACCTCCTGGACAACACTTCCTGCTCTGTGGTGGTGAGTGAGCAGCAGCAGAGCGGTCTGCAGCTCCCTATGGTTGTGGCAGAGTCCTTCCCCTGTCCCATGGGATGTTCTCCAGTCCCCAGCACTCACTGGCAGGTCATTCCTCCTACTGTCCCATGGTCACACTTGCACAGCAGGGCCATCTGCTGCCATCCTGAGCAGGAGTAAGGGCTGAGCAGGTGCAGGGTGGGGAGTGACCAGTGCTCAGCCCCTTAGACAGTGTTGTTGCTGGCGTGTGGCACATCCTGTGTCCCTCAGGTGTGACCCTGACCCTTTCCCTGTCCCAGACCCCCCCTGGCATGAGCCCCTCGGCGGGTGCCTACATACAGATGGCTGTCTCCTTCAACTACCGCTGCCTGGCTCTCTTCACTGACACTGGCTACCTCTGGATGGGGCTGGCCACGCTGAAGGTGAGCCTCTCCCATCCCTCCAGGTGGGTTAGGGGTCAGCCCACCCCTCCTCTCCCTGCCTGAAGCACCATGGGGTGTCCACACAGCTTCCTGGGGCTCCCCATGGACTCCAGGTCACCCTCACTGCTGCCTACAGATACCCCTGCTCTCAGGAGATCCACCCTGCTTTGTTCTTCACCTGATTTTATTCCTTGCTCCCCACTTTTTTCTACTTCTAGACCCTTCTTTTGGTGGCCTCACACCTCCCTGTCTCTGTCCAGATTCTCCCCAGATAAGGAACCCACCACACAATACTTTTTCCCCACTGTTTGCAATTCTGTTGCATCCATACCCAAACTTGCTGGTCCTTGGACCATGTCCTGGGCCATCTCAGCCTTGTCACCACTGCTGCTGTGGTCACTTGGCTTTAAGGACCTTGCCTGTTGAGTTCTCTCGTGGTGTGGGCATCCTGCTGGTGAGGTGCTGGTTACCTTCATGGCCTCTGAGAATCACAGAATCAGTTTGGTTAAACCCTTAAGAGTGTCAAGTCCAACTGTTCCCCAGCACTGCCAGGTCACCACTAAGCCGTGTCCCTCAGCACCACATCTCCATGGCTTTTCAAGCCCTCCAGGGATGGTGACTCCACCACTGCCCTGGGCAGCCTGGGCCAGGCCTTGACAACCCTTTTGGGGAAGAAATTGTTCCTCATCTCCAACCTAAACCTCCCCTGGCACAACTTGAGGCTGTTTCCTCTTGTCCTGTCAGTTGCCTCCAGAGCTAGAGACAGGGCTGGGTGCTCCCTCAGCACCCACTCATGGCACAGCACCCACGTGCTCCTGGTGACTGCTGCTGGATGCTGGCTCACCTGGCAGCTTCCCTCAGCGCATGGTCCCAGTGCACGAGATGCCACCACCATCCCCCTGACCCAGCTCTCTCCTGCTGCAGGAGAAGTTCTGTGAATTCAACAGCTCCATCCGATCTCCACCCAAGCAGATGGTTTGGTGAGTGAGTCTCAGGACTGGTGATGGATCCTGGGGCTGGCTGGGGGGGTCCTGGTGCTGGTCATGGGTCTTGAGGCTGGCTGGAGGAATCCTAGGGGTGACTGGGGGGTTCTGAGGTGTCCATGGATCTTTAGGTCCTCTCTGGCTCCCCAGCTGTGCCCACCTGTGCTCCTCTGGTACCTTAAAACTTTGCTGGTGTCTGCTTAGCTCTGTGCTGATCCTCACTGCTCCCTGGGCTGGGCAGGAGCCTCTGGCATCCCTGCTGCAGGCATGGGGGGGGGCGGGCCATGGGAGGAGCAGGGCTAAGCCAAGGCTCCCTGCCAGGTGCATGCGTCCCCGGAGCCGGCAGCGTGCCGTGGTGGTGGCCTGGGAGAGACAGCTGATGGTGGCAGGGAACTCCACAGAGTGCATCCAGTATCCTTCAGGGAAGAGGGACAGACCCAAACTGCAGGCCACAAGAGCACATTGCTGCCTTATGGTGAACTTGTCATCCACCACTCCCAGATTCTTCTCCATGGAGCTGCTTCCCAGCAGGTCAACCCCTAACCTGTCCTGCTCCATGAGGTTATTCCTCCCCAGGTGCAGGGCTCTACTCTTGCCCTTGTGGAACTCCATGAGTTTCCTCTCCCCGAGCTCTCAGCCTGAACAGGTCTGGCTGGATGGCAGCACAGCCTGCTGGGACTCACCACTCCTCCCACCTCTGTATCATCACAGGAGGTTGACCTTGTTCCTTTTCTCTCTGGTTCTACCATGATCTCCCCTGTTTGGCCCCAGCCATCCCAGTCCCATACAGCAGTGAACCCTCCTCCTGTCTGCCCCCCCAGCCCTTGTACTCCTTCTCCAAGCCTTCCTGCTGAGGGGATCCTGCTCCTGCTTGTCTCCAAGAGCCACCAAGATCTAGTCCCTATTCCCTGATTCCTGTCCTTCCCAGTGCTGATCCCACACCTCACTGCCTCACCATGGTCACAAGCCCCATTCCCACGGGGGTGAGTGCTCCAGGGATTCCCTTGGTGGCCTTGCTGGGTCTGGGCTGCACCCAGACCTGCTCCCTTGCCACAAGCCCTTAGCAGAGGAGCACAGGTTTGTCCTGGATGAGGATTCCTACCTGGTGCCTGAGCTGGATGGGGTCCGGATCTTGTGTCGCACCTCCCACGAGTTCCTGCACGAGATCCCAGGTGAGATGGGCACAGGGTGGTGAGCTCTGGGCCTGGGCAGGGCTCTCCTGCACTGCTCAGCCCCCAGGAGGCAGCCCATGACCATCCCCAGCTCTGAGGGGGAGTTGTTGTCCACCCTGTCCAGCCCTTTCTGGAGGCTCGGGAGGTGGTGAGAGCTCCACAGCCTGGGCTCTTCAGTGCAGGGGCTGAACCCAGTCCCTGGCCTGGCACTGGGCTCCCTCCTTCCCCAGCACCATGCCAGTGCTGGTTCCCTGCTTTGCTAGCTCTGTGTCCTGAGCTGGAGCTGCTCCTGCTCCATCTCTTGGACCCTTGGGTGGTCAGCACAGGCTCTGCCAGGGTCCTGAGCTGTGGGTGGGGATTGTAGGGAGCAGATTGTGGTGGGTTCAGGTGACACTCCTGGGCTGGGGCAGCCTCTCAAGTGGGGTTTTTTTCCCCCCACATGTCTGCAGAGGCCAGCCAGGAGATCTTCAAGATTGCCTCCATGGCCCCAGGGGCACTTCTGCTGGAGGCACAGAAGGAGTATGAGGTAGGACCTGCTGCCCCTCTTTTCCCTGAGGAGGGTGGGGTGGCTCTGAAGTGAATCCCTGCCAGTGTTATCCTGTGGGATGGAAGATTCTTGGGGGTTATGAGAAAGATGGGGAGAGACTTCTTATCAGGACCTGTTGTGACAGGACAAGGGGTGATAGTTTGAAACTAAAAGAAGAAATTGAGACCAGATAGAAAGAAGACCTATTTTTACACTGAGGATGGTGAGACCCTGTCCCAGGTTGCCTAGAGAGGTGGTAGATGTCCCATCCTTGGAACCATTCCAGGTCAAGTTGTCTGGAGCTCTGAGCAACCTGCTCTAGTTGGAGGAGTTGGACTAGCTGTCCTTAAAAGGTCCCTTCCTACCCAAACCAGTTTGTGATTCTGTGATTTGATGATCCCAGAGGTCCCTGCTGGGGCTCCCAGTGGTGCTGGGGCTCCCAGGGGTCTAGAGCACAAGATTTCCCTGCAGAAGGAGAGCCAGAAAGCAGACGAATACCTGCGGGAGATCAAGGACCAGAAGCTGCTCCCGGAGGCAGTGAGCCAGTGCATTGAGGCAGCTGGCTATGAGCACGAGCCAGACACCCAGAAATCACTGCTGAGGGTGAGGATGCTGAGGGGGCAGGCTGTGGCTGAGGCTGAAAGCATCTCCCTCCCTGGTCACAGTGTGGCGAGCACAGCCCCAGTGCCACACACACCTCTGTCCCTGCAGGCAGCCTCCTTTGGGAAGTGCTTCATTGACAAGTTCCCTCCCGAGAGCTTCGTGCACATGTGCCAGGACCTGCGAGTGCTCAATGCCATCAGGGACTACCAGATTGGCATCCCCCTTACCTTCACCCAGTATCCTGCCTGGAGCTCCTGCTGGGATTAGGCTACCTTGTAGGAGTAGAGAGAGCTGCAGAGGTGCTTAGCTGCTGGTGCCTTGCGGTTTGGGCACCAGCTGTGCCCCAGGGCCAACAGCAAGGTTCTGTACCTGAGAACTCTGTGCTCATCATGTGCTGGAGCTGGTCCAGAGAAGAGCAAGGAAGGTGGTGAAGGGTCTAGAGCACAAGTGTTGTGAGGAGCAACTGAGAGAACTGAGGTTGGTTAGTCTGGAGAAGAGGCTCAGGGGAGACCTTCTCACTCTCTACAATTGAAAGGAGGTTGGAGCCAGGTGGGGGTTGGTGTCTTCTCCCAAGGAACAAGTGATAAGACAAGAGGAAACAGCCTCAAGCTGCTCCAGGGGAGGTTCAGGTTGAAGATGACAAACAATTTCTTCCCCAAAAGGGTTTTCAAAGCCTGGCCCAGGCTGCCCAGGGCAGTGGTGGAGTCACCATCCCTGGAGGGGTTTCAAAGCTGTGGAGATGTGGTGCTGAGGGACATGGTTTAGTGGTGACCTGGCAGTGCTGGGGAACAGTTGGACTTGATGATCTTAAAGGTCTTTCCCAACCCAAATGATTCCATGACCACACCACACACAGCTGACTGGCCCTAGGCTGTATGTGCTGGGTGTTCCCAGCAGGGATGCTGCTGGAGGGGAGCAGGTCCTCAGCATGTGTTGCCTGCACTCTGGGGGGTTTTGCAGTGCAATATGACCCTTAACTGTCCCCTCAGATACAAGAGGCTCACCATTGAGGTCCTGCTGGACAGGTAAGGGTCCCCATGAGCTGGCCACCCCAGCTTCCTCCTGAGCAGCCCCATCCCAGGCAGCATTCAGCCTTGCTGCAGTCCCCATCCCCATGTCCTCATCTGCCTGGGCAGTAGCTCCAAGCCCCCCATGAGGCCAGCTGAACTGCTGGACCCCTCAAAGTCACAGAGGCTGTGCCACTGTCCCCTCCTGTGCCACCCCAGGCTGGTGCTGCGGCGACTCTACCCTCTGGCCATCCGGATCTGCGAGTACCTGCGTCTGTCAGAGATCCAGGGCGTCAGCCGCATCCTGGCCCACTGGGCCTGCTACAAGGTGAGGAGGCAGCTGGGGAGGCTCTGCCTATCCAGGGCTGTGCAGAGACCTCTCCTCTTGTGCCCTCCCAGGTGCAGCAGAAGGACAAGTCTGACGAGGAGGTGGCCCAGGCCATCAACCAGAAGCTAGGTGACACGCCAGGCATCTCCTACTCTGAGATCGCTGCCCGTGCTTACGACTGCGGCAGGACACAGCTGGCCATCAAGGTCTCTTGGATGGGGACTGTGGTGTGTCTGGTGGGGTGGCCTGGGGTGGGTCACACTGCCCTGACACCCCTTCCACTGTCTGCAGCTGCTGGAGTATGAGCCACGCTCTGGGGAGCAGGTGCCACTGCTGCTGAAGATGAGGTGGAGCAAGCTGGCCCTCAGCAAAGCCATCGAGAGTGGGGACACTGACCTGGGTAAGGGGCAGGGCTGGGCAGAGGAGAAGCTCTCCAAGGGGATGGGGGGTCTGGGAAGGCGCCTTTGTAGCTTTGTAGGGTGAGGGTGGTGGGAGCTCCTGGAGTCCTGTGAGGCAGCATTGCCCTAGGCATGGGGCTGGAGGTCTCCTTACTCCCCTCCTGGTGCTGCTCCCTGGGGCTGGTTTGGCTTCACTGTGAAACCAGCTTTACCTGTAGGAAAACCTTCCCACTCTCTACAAGTCCCTGAGAAGAGGTTGGAGCCAGGTGGGAGTTGGTTTCTTCTCCCAAGGAACTAGTGATAGGACAAGAGGAAACAGCCTCAGGTTGTTCCAGGGGAGGTTTAGGTTGGACATGAGGAATAATTTCTTTCTGATGAAGGTTGTCAAGACCTGTCCCAGGCTGCCCAGGGCAGTGGTGGAGTCACCATCCCTGGAGGGGTTGAAAAGCCATGGAGATGTGGTGCTGAGGGACATGGTTTAGTGGTGACCTGGCAGTGCTGGGGAACAGTTGGACTCGATGATCTTAGAGATGTTTTCCAACCAAAGCAGCTCTGTGATTCTCTGATTCTATGCCTTGTTCTCTCTCTGCCCCAGTCTACACTGTTGTGCTCCACCTGAAGAACGAGCTGAATCGTGGCACCTTCTTCATGACACTGCAGAACCAACCAGTGGCCCTGAGCCTGTACTGCCAGGTAGGGGCTGCAGCTGTGCTCTGAGGGGTGCAGCTCTCCATCCCTGCATGCCCTGACCCCCCTATCCCATCACTGCCCAGTTCTGCAAGCACCAGGAGCGGGAGACACTGAAGGACCTTTATAACCAGGATGACAATCACCAGGAGCTTGGCAACTTCCATGTCCACTCCAGCTACTCGGAGAAGGTCAGTGCCTGCTGGTGACAGGAGGAGGACTGGGGAGGAAGGGCTGGTGGGATCTGGGCTGGCTCCTTCTTGCCCAGGAGAGCCAATTGTGCTGAGGAAGGGGGCAAGGGGAATTTCACACCCAATATCTGCCACTGTCCCTCACAGCCCAGCTGCTCCAGCCAAATCTGTGCACCCAGGGAGGTTCCAATGTCCCCAGGCTCAGAGAGGACTCAGGGTGTGGGGTCTGGGCTCATACCTGAGGGCCCATAGAATCACTGAATCATTTTGGTTGGAAAAGACCTTTAAGATTATTGGGTCCAACCATTAACCAGCACTGCCAGGTCACTGAGGGTGCTGCCCTGTCCCTGCAGCATGGCAGGAGGTGACCTGGCCATGCTCTCTGTCCCCAGCGCATCGAAGGGCGAGTAGGAGCTCTGCAGAATGCTGTGGATGAGTACTACAAAGCCAAGAATGAGTTTGCTGCCAAGGTGAGTGTGGGCAGGGCTGGGGAGGTGCCAGGAGACATCACTGGTGGGCACGGGGCTTCACCTGGGCCATCTTCACTTGACATGGCACCACAGGTCTCCCTGCCCTGCTCTGTGGCTGAGCTGCTGGGACAGGGACCCTCTGGGCCCCGTGGGCAGAGGTGGGATGGGGAGCCTTTCAGCTGGTGCTTTGCTCCCCAGGCCACAGAGGATCAGATCAAGCTCCTGCGGCTCCAGCGGCACCTCCAGGAAGACTTTGACAAGCCTTACCTTGACCTCTCTCTGCATGACACTGTCTCCAACCTCATCCTGGACGGCCACCACAAGCGAGCTGAGCAGCTCTACCGTGAGTTCAAGATCCCTGACAAGAGGTGGGTCCCTGGGGGGGGGATCACCCCGTGCTGGGGGAGGGGCTGCAGGGTGCTGGCAGCTAGAGGAGCCAACTTGACCTCTGTCCCCAGGTACTGGTGGCTGAAGATCAACGCCCTGGCCAACCGTGGAGACTGGGAGGAGATGGAAAAGTTCTCCAAGAGCAAGAAGTCACCCATTGGGTACCTGGTAAGAGCTTTCCCTGGGGAGGAGGTGCCCCTGGGTGGTTGTGGGGCTGGGTCGTGCCATGGGGCAGAAGGAGGATACTGCTTGGAGCTGAGGACCAGGAAGGGCCCAGCAGCCAACCCTCCCACCCTGCTCCTCTCCTGTCCTCTCACAGCCCTTCGTGGAGATCTCAGTGAAGCACCACAACCGATATGAGGCCAAGAAGTATGCGCCCCGTGTCACCCCTGAGCAGCGTGTCAAGGCCTTCGTCTTGGTGGGGTATGTCTGGGGCCATGGGGAGGGTCTGAGCCTGCAGGGGCAGCAGCTTCCTGTGGACTTGGGGGTTGGAGGAATTGGGGCTGGATGAGACCCACAGGAGAAGCTGGTTTTGGGGACTTGGGTGTCCAGGAGGAATGAAAAGTGGATGAGACCTTCCTCCACTTCCAGGAGCATCTGGTTCCTGGGGACTTGGGGTTTCAGGAGGATCCAGGGAGGATGGGGGTGGGCTGTGTGGCTCCTGTCTCCTGTGCTGTCCCCTAGCTCCCCTCTCTGCTCCAGGGACCTGGACCAGGCAGCAGACACTGCCATTGAGCACAAGAACGAGACAGAGATGAACTTTGTCCTGACCAAGTGCAGTGCCAGCACTGATGCTGCTGTGGCTGAGAAGCTGAACCGGGCTCGTGCCCAGCTCCTGAAGAAGTGAGCCCCAGCCCTGGGGGGGCCCTGCCCTGGCCCCCTGCCCACCATCCACTCCTGGGAGGGCTCCAGCCTCCCCATCTCACCACTAGGACTCTGTCTCCCTCCAGCCCCCTGTGCTGGAAGGGTCTCTGTGCCTGGAGACAAGGGTGGCATAGAGGTGTCCACGTCCTGCACCAGGCATCAGCCTGGCACCCTGTCCACGTCCTGCTGGCTTCACCCTGGCACCATCCTGAGGTTCTTCCTTGCTGGCTGCAAAATCCAGCAGCAGGACACCTCTACTGCCTGCATGGCCTCCACCCCACTGGGGCCAGGAGGGCCCCAACTTTCTCATCGTGTGGTCTCCTCCCTTCTTGTTTAATAAAGAATCATGGAATCATTTTGGTTGGAAAATACCTTTAAGATCATCAAGTCCAACCACTTCCCAGCACTGCCAGGTCACCACTAAACCATGTCTCTCAGCACCACATCTGCGTGGCTCTTTAATCCCTCCAGGGTTGGTGCCTCCACCACTGCCCTGGGCAGCCTGGGCCAGGCCTTGACAACCCTTTGCATGAAGAAATTGTTCCTTCTTACCCACTTGGGCACTGTGCTGGCTCATCTGCTGCTGTTGTCCAGCACTTCCACGTCCTTTTCCAGCAGGCACTTTCCAGCTGCTCTGCCCTAAGCCTGGAGCTCTCGTGGGGTTGGTGTGACCCGGAAGATTTGGTCGCTGTCCTGGCTTCAAGTGGGCAATGCTTGGCACCCCCAGGAGTGCTGGGGAGGGGGCTCTAGGGTGCTGATGGGAGGCACTGGAGGATGACCCCAGAGGGGAGAGCTGGAAGGCGGAAGGAAGCCTGGATGGATGTCCCCAGTGTACCCTGGGGGGTGACTCTGCGGTGTGTCCTTGGGGTGTGTGCGCGGTCACCTGTTTGCTCCCTCCCGGCCGCCAGAGGGCGCTGCAGGGCCCGCCCCGTGCCGCAGCCCTGGTGCATTGTGGAGCGGCGAGACCATAGAGCCACAGCACCCGAGAGCGGCTCAGCGATGGCGGCGCTCGGCGTGGGGCGGGCAGCGGTGAGGGCCGGGGTCGGGGGGAGGTCTGTCTAGGTCGGGAGGGGTCAGGCCGGATAGGGAGCGTGGGCTGAGGCTGGTTGATGCAGATCGAGCTGGGGGGCTCAGTCCGGCACAGGGTGTAAGGTCTGGGCTGAGGGTGTTTGGGCTGGGGGCTGCAGGGCCATGCTGGGCTTGGCTGCGGGTTACTTTGGCCTGGGGGTTTGGTTTGGGGTTACTCACCCTTTCCTACTGCCTCCCTCTCAGGGTCTCCTGCGTGCTCAGAACCTCGGAGCATGGAGGGGTCTGCGTTCCTCTGCTGCTCTCCAGCAGATCCCACGGGCCAAGGTGAGAGCAGGACTGCCCATGGGCTCAATCAGCCTGCAGCTGGGTGGGGAGCAGTCAGCGGAGTGAGGCAGAGCCAGGGCTTCTAGCAGGGCTGTGCTGGTGCCTGGCTTTGTGCTGGTGCCTGGCTTTGTGCTGGTGCCTGGCTTTGTGCTGGTGCCTGGCTTTGTGCTGGTGCCTGGCTTTGTGCTGGTACAGCTAACACCATCAGCTAGAGTGCAGCATCCTTTGAGAAAGGTTTTGAATCACAGAATGGTTTGGGTTGGAAGGGACCTCTGGAGGTCATCTAGTCCAACCCCTCTGCAGTGGGCAGGGACATCCCCAACTAAACCCTACAGCAACCCCGTATTCCCAGGTGGTCTCCCATCCAAATACTAAGCGGGCCCAACCCTGCTTGGCTTCTGAGATCAGGCCTTCTCAGGGTGGTATGGCTGTTACCATTTTGATCCAGTTCTTGTCATTTAGTCCTGAATTTGCTGTAACTGCACGTAGTGGTTAACACAAAATAATAGAGAAAGTCATGGGATAATTGCTAGAGATTGGGTGAGTTAAGAGTGAGTATTGGCTTAGCACATGCAGGTGGTGTTGATGCTGCATGATGAGGGAGCAGGAGCTGTGGGGGAGAGGTGAGAAGTGCTCTGTGGAAGTGAGGGTGGAAGAAACAACCCAGGCAATGGGCAGTGAATTCACATTGTGTTGGTCACGTTCAGACTGGTGAGAAGTCCTGGTCCTGTTCCCAGGTGAAGATGTTTGCTGTTATTATTAAAGATACTGAAGGGAAAGGCTCAGCATTGAGGCTGTTCTTCTGACATTGAGCTTGGGTCTCTGCTGTGGTCCCCTCTGCAGATCCCAGAATCCCCAAATCCCAGCATGGTGGGGGTTGGAAGGGACCTCTGGGGATCATGCAGTCTAATCCCCCTGTTCCTTTGCTTCCTGTGCAGTCAGAAAATGCAGGGTCAGAGAGCACATTCCAGGTCACCATGCTGCCTGGGGATGGAGTAGGCCCAGAGCTGATGCATGCTGTCAAGGAGGTGTTCAAGGTAAGGGCTTCTGCCCCTGGAGGGGTCAGGGAGGGAGCAGCAGCACCTGCAGAGCTGCTTCATGATCCTGCTGACTCAGGGACCCTCCAGGACCAACCTGTCTGTCCCTGCCAGTGCAGAAGAGAACCCCTGGGATGAAACCCACTCCATAAATAGTGTCAGTGTGATCAGTCTTGTGAACTGTCTCCTGCTTCAGGGGGAAAATATTCCCAGCCCAGGGCCATGTCCTGGAGCCAGCAGAGTCTTAAGTCCATCACCTTTGGGGTCCATCATCCACTCAGTCCTTCAGCTGCCCAGCAGAAAAGGATCTGTTGGTTTTGGTTATTAGCAGCTGATGATGATCCAGCAGTGTGCCCAGGTGGCCAAGAAGGCCAACAGCATCCTGGTTTGGATCAGCACTAGTGTGGCAACAGGACTAGGGCAGGGATTGTCCCTCTTGGACTGGGCACTGGGGAGGCCACAGCTCAAATCCTGGGTTCAGTTTTGGGCTCCTCACTCCAAGAGGTGCTGAACCACCCCAGGTCCCTCAGCCTTTCTCCATAAGTGTGTAGTGTCACACCCCTGCTGAGGGGACATCTCTAATGTGTCTCTGTCAGGCTGCCAGTGTGCCAGTGGTCTTCGATGAGCATCATCTGAGTGAGGTGCAGAACATGGCCTCAGAAGAAAAGCTGGACCAGGTGGTTGACTCCATGAAGGAAAGCAAAGTAGCCCTCATAGGTAAGGGCTGGCCCTGGGCTCTGTCCTCCACCAAAGGGCGCTCTGCTCAGCCTCACTCTGAGACCACCAGGTGCTTTTGGAGGGCAGGAATTTCTGTGGTTGGGTCCTGGAGAAGCAAACTTGCTGTCCTGGAGCTGAGCAGCATGGTACTGAGATACTTCCTGACCTCACCAGAGGGGAGGTTATATCTAGCTCCTGCTTTGGGAATAAGATTTCCCAGGAGGGCCTAGAGAAGCCAAGGACCTTGTCAGGGTCCTACAGAGTGAGGGATTTGGGTGATGTTCTTAGTGGCAATGTGTCCTTGCTCTGTATCCTTACTCCATGTTCCATGTTGTTCCTCACTGTGTTCTTGCTCCATGGTCACTCCATACAATGTTCTTACTCTCTGCTTTGCGTCCTTGCTGTGTTCATGTTCCATGTCCTTACTCCATGCTCTATGTCCTTGCCCTGTGCTCTGTGTTCTTTCTCCATATCCTGCTCCATGTCCTTGTTCTGTGTTCTCACTCCTGCTCCACCTTGTCCCACAGGGAAGATCCACACCCCGATGGAGTACAAGGGAGAGCTGGCTTCCTATGACATGAGGCTCAGGTGAGGCATGTCCATCACTGGGAAGGTTGGATTGGGTTGTGGTGTTCACTGGGGCCAAAGGACATGAGTCTAGGCCTGAAGGGAAAGTAATGCATGATCATGGAACCACAGGCTGGTTTGGGTGGGAAGGGACCTCT
The DNA here is from genome assembly GCA_013396975.1 of Bucco capensis. Classification (NCBI taxonomy): domain Eukaryota; kingdom Metazoa; phylum Chordata; class Aves; order Piciformes; family Bucconidae; genus Bucco; species Bucco capensis. The sequence goes on from VWZO01014668.1 coordinate 37,666, forward strand.
TAGGGTCATCTAGTCCAATGCCCTGCAGCCCCCAGTAGCTGCAGGGAGCAGTCCTTGCCCCAGCAGTACCTCCTGGTGAGGCACTGACTGCTGCTGCTCCTCTGGCAGGCGCAAGTTAGACTTGTTTGCCAACGTGGTGCATGTGAAGAGCTTGCCAGGCTATAAAACACGGCACAACAACCTGGACCTGGTCATCATCCGGGAGCAGACGGAGGGGGAGTACAGCTCCCTGGAGCACGAGGTATGGAGCATCCCAGAACATGGTACAGGGCCAAGGGAAACCAACGCAGGGGTGGGTGCAAGCTTCCAATACCAGAGCTGCTCAGCACTGGCTGGAGCAGCAGTGATGCACCAAGAGGTGGAACTGGGAGAGCGTTTAGTGGTATGAGTACACACAGAGCCAGTGAGAATGGTGCTGGGCTGCAGGAGGGGTGAGGCCAGAAGAAAGGGATATGGGGGTTAAGGAACTTCTTGGAATCATCACATCACAGGATGGATTGGGTGGGAAGGAACCTTTCAAGGTCATCTAGTCCAACCCCCCTGCAGTCAGCAGGGACATCTGCAACTAGATCAAGTTGCTCAGAGCCCCAGACAACCTGACTTGGAATGGTTCCAGGGATGGGACATCTACCACCTCTCTGCACAACCTGGGACAGGCTCTCATCACCCTCAGGGTAAAATACATTCTTGAAATCTAGTCTAAATCTCCTCTTTTAGTTTCAAACCATCACCCTTTGTCCTGTCACAACAGGTCCTGATAAAATGTCTGTTCCCATCTTTCTTGTAGCCCTTTAAGTACTGAAAGGCTGCAGTAAGGTCTCCCTGGAGCCTTCTCTTCTTGGTTGGCAGCCAGTCACGAGTGGGGTCCCACAAGGCTCAGTCCTGGGGCCACTCCTGTTTAACATCTTCATCAATGATTTGGATCAGGGGATTGAGTGCAGCCTTAGCAAGGTTGCAGATGACACTAAGCTGGGTGGCAGTGTGGATCTGCTTGAGGGAAGGGAGGCTTTCCAGAGAGATCTGGATAGGCTGGATCACTGGGCCAAGGCCAATGCCGTGAAATTCAATAAGGCCAAATGCCAGGTGCTGCACCTTGGCCATAACAACCCNAGGAATTTCTTTGCTGAAAGGGTTGTCAGCCATTGGAACAGGCTGCCCAGGGAGGGGCTTGAGTCACCATCCCTGGAAGTGTTTAAGAGATGTTTGATGGATGTTGCATTGGGGGGCATCATTTAGCAGGTTGATAGGGCTAGGACAAAGGCTGGACTTGATGATCTTCAAGGTCTCTTCCAGCTGTAACTGTTCTATGATTCTATGATTCTCCAGGCTGAACAACCTCAACTCTCTCATCCTTCCTCTCTTGCTGGGGTTGGGGTGATGTGGCAGCAAGGCAGAGGCACCTCCTCTCCATCAGGAGGTGCCATGGGGTGGGTTGGTGAGGGTGGGTGCTGGGCTGTGACCTCCTCTCCCCTCCCTGCCCAGAGTGCCAAGGGAGTGATCGAGTGCCTGAAGATCATCACCCGAGCCAAGTCCCAGCGCATCGCCAAATTCGCCTTCGACTATGCCACCAAGAAAGGGCGCTCCAAGGTGACAGCTGTGCACAAAGCCAACATCATGTGAGTGCTGGGCTGGCCAGCTCTCTGCTGCTCCAGCACGTAGCCACCTCGGGGCTGGCACCATTCTGCGCTCAGCTTTTGATTCCAATCGGAGCAGTGCCAGTCTAGATGCAGAGAGAGGGATTCCCCTGGGAATAGTGGGTTTTCCTCGCTGTGGATGGTCTCATCTCCAGCGTGAGGCCCAACAGCTGTGTCCTAGAGGCTGTCAGCTGACAAGGGTGAAAGCTGCAGCACTGAAAGCTGATCCCTCAGTGCTCACCCACGCCCTGATTCAGCACCCATGGCTGTGCTGCATGGGTTGAGATGGGGTCACAGAACCCCAGAATCCCCAAATCCCCAGCGTGGTGCAGGTTGGAAGGGACCTCTAGGGATTATCCAGTCCAACCTCCCTGCTCCAGCAGGGTCACCCACAGCAGCTTGCCCAGGATCACCTTCAGCTGGGCTTGGAATCTCTCCACACAAGGAGACTCCACAAGCTCTCTGGACAGCCTGGCACAGGGCTCTGCACCCTCCCAGAAAAGAATTTTCTCCTCCTGTTCAGTTGGAACCTCCTTGGTTCCATTTTGTGCCCATTGCCCCTTGGCCTATCCCGTTGTCTGTGATCCCCTGCCCTTTTGCTGTTGAATTCGTGCTTGCTGTCAGGATTTCACTGAGCCCCTGCATTCCCTTTGATGTGCTGCTTCTCCCACAGGAAGCTGGGGGATGGACTCTTCCTGCGCTGCTGTGAGGAGGTGGCAGAGCTGTACCCCAAGATCAAATTTGACACCATGATCATCGACAACTGCTGCATGCAGGTGAGATCCTCTCTCCTTGCCTTGGAGCTGTGCTCCTGCATCTGCTGAGCCAAGCCCTGAGAAGCTGCTGCTGTGACCAGCTTAGCAAGTCCAGCTGGCCACCTTGGCCCAAAGTTTGCTCCTTGCACAAGACAGGAGCCTTCTCCCTGTTCTGCTGCAGGGGAGGGTAGGAGCTGGAGGGGTTGAAGGTGGCAGTGTGTTTAGAATCATGGAATCACAGAATTAATTAGGTTGCAAAAGACCTTTAAGATGATCAAGTCCAACCATTTCCCAGCACTGCCAAGTCATCACTAAACCATGTCCCTCAGCACCACACTTCCATGGCTTTTCAAGCCCTCCAGGGATGGTGACTCCACCACTGCCTGGGCCAGGCCTTGACAGCCCTTTTGGGGAAAGAAGTTGTTCCTCCTCTCCAACCTAAATCTCTCCTGGCACAACTGTGTCTCATGTGGGCTAGCAAAACCCTGCTGGATGCCATAGCTCTGAGGCTCCCGAGCAGTTTCAGCAGCTCCCAGCTTCCCCTGAGCACACTTTGGGGATGTTTCCAACATCGTGATTTCTGCTCCTGCACCAACTTGTTGACCCTGTGCTGTCCTGAGAGCTGTGGAGCTGCAAGCACTGGGTGTGCATGGCCTCACATCCTCCTGTTCCCCTCCCACAGCTGGTGCAGAACCCCTACCAGTTTGATGTCCTGGTGATGCCCAACCTGTATGGGAACATTGTGGATAACCTGGCAGCTGGCTTAGTGGGAGGTGCTGGAGTGGTGCCTGGGGAGAGCTACAGCGCTGAGTATGCCGTGTTTGAGATGGTGAGGAGGGGGCTTCCAGGGTTGGGGGTCTGCTGGGGACAAGGCTGGGCAGGAGAGAGTCCCTCACTGTTGCTCCTGCTCCCACAGGGTGCCCGGCACCCCTTCGCCCAGGCTGTGGGCAGGAACATTGCCAACCCCACAGCCATGCTGCTCTCAGCCTCCAACATGCTGCGGCACCTCAAGTAGGTTCCTCTTGGGGTGAGGGGGAGGGTGGGCAGTGCTGGGCTAATGGAGAGGCTGACCCATGGCTCCTTCCGTCTCCCCAGCTTGGAATTTCACTCCAATATGATCGCGGATGCGGTGAAGAAGGTGATAAAAAGCGGGAAGGTGAGTGCTGGGTGACCAATGTGGCTGTAGCTGTGGTGAGGGTTGGTGGCCACGAGCTGCTCTGCGTCCTGGCTCCGACCTCCTCAGCCCTTTCCAGCTCTGATACCTGTTGCGTGCCTCTATAGTCAGCTGCAGTCAGCCCTCTGTGCTTGTCTCGGGGATCAGTCCTGCTGCCTGTAGTGGTGCTTGGTGCCAGGGAAGCCTGGGTGCCTGGAGGGACATTGCTCTCCTCTCCCCTCCCCTCCCCCAGCCACTGCACTCCATTCACCATCACCTTTCTCCCTTGTTTCTCCCCTTCCCTTGGATTTCCAGGTTCGGACACGGGACTTGGGCGGTTACTCCACCACTTCTGACTTCGTCAAGTCTGTGATTGACAACCTGCACCCCCACTATGGTGCCTAGGAGCCCCCTCTCTGCCGCTGGGCACCTCACCGCACCCACCAGCACCTGCCCTAGCTCACAGCCCAGCAGCAACTCCTTCCCCCTCCCTCACCCTGCCCCAGGTGGCCCCTGGTGCCCTGGGAGAGGAGGAGGAGGGTGGTGACTCTCCTCCTGCCCAGCACAGCACCTAGTAACCACCCCCAGTGACCCCAGTGAGGCATGCTTGGAGGGACTGGCTGGAGTGAGGGTCCCTGAGGTGTGTGTATCCCCTTCCCCAGTCACAGAGGCAGTGTCTGCCCTGTGAGAAGGATCTGAGGGTGACTGAGGTGAAGGAGCAGCACCCCAAGCTCCACAGGCAGCTCCTGGGGATGGCGGGAGCACAGTTCCTTTAGGAACCCTCTCCCTGCAGAGGCTTTAGCAATAAATGGGACCATGGGGCCCAGAGGGGCAGAGTGAGATCCCCTTGTCCTGGCACAGCCCCACCTGGGGAGGGAGACATGGCTGTGAGGCTTCATCACCTCCTGGGCACTGGGGACCAGTGCAGGATGGGAGCTGTGGGTTTGTGGCTGGGGCACAGAGCTCTGAGCTGAGCCACCCCAGGCAGGGCAGAACCTCTGTGTGCACTAAGGATTTGCCCCAGGACTTTGCCCCCTGTGGGGGCTCCCTGTGGGGTTGGGGACCAGCAGCAGTGTGGGGCTGGGCTGGGATAGCACTTGGTGGGACCATGGAAGCTCTGCCCTGGTGCTGTGTGTGTGTGTGTGTGTGTGTGTGTGCGCGCGTGTGGGTGGCTGGGATGTGGCTCTACTGCTGTGCTGTGTACTTGAGATCACAAATAAAGGGTCCACTGCTCCCCTCCATCCCTGACCACAGGGTCCTGCTCACCTGGCTCTGCTGGGCTGGGCCAAATCCTCCAGTGCTTCCAGCAGAGCCTGTCTGGAAGCTGGTGCAGGCCTGGGGGCAGGTCCTGACCAGCTCCTTTGAGGGTGTTCAGATTGGAGAAGGCTCCAGGGAGACCTTGTGGTCTTCCAGTACTTGGGCTGATAGGATAGGGAGAGACATTTTTGACAGGTCCTGTTGGGACAGGACAAGGGATGATGGTTTGAAACTAAAAGAGGAGATTTAGAATAGAAGGAAATATTTTTCCACTGATGGTGAGAGCCTGTGCCAGGTTGTGCACAGAGGTGGTAGATGTCCCATCTATGGAACCACTCCAGGTCAGGTTGTTTAGATCTCTGAGCAACCTGCTGTAGTTGCAGATGTCCCTACTGAGTGCGGGAGGCTTGGAAAGGTCCTTCAATGGTCTCTTCCCACCCAAACCAGTCTGTGAGTCTCCTGTTGGGGCTCACCACACACTCCTTCACTCACACACAGACACACTGGATGCCCCAAAGCTCAGAGGATGGCCAGTGCTCTCCTCCAGCAGCTATGGGGTAGGACTGATGGGAGGGCAGGTTGCTCCTTCAGCCTGTCCCCATCACATCACAGAGGCACCTTGGGCACACTCATGGGAAGGGCCTCGGGGGCTCCCTGGGGTGCTGTGGGGGGGTCCCCTAACGCTGGCCTCTCCTTGCAGGTGCGCACGGCGGACATGGGGGGTTACGCCACGTCCCAGGATTTCACCCAAGCCGTCATAGCAGCCCTGGATGCCTAGTGTCCCTCGGGAATCCCCTGCTTCCCTCTAATAAAGGTGTCCTCTGCAGCACCAAGGGGAGTCTGCCAGCAGTGCTCCAAAGGCACCGGCTCCTCCCGCCGAGCTGGGAAGGGACAGTGGCAGCAGCTCCTGCAGCAGGAGCTGAGACGGCAGAGTCCCCTCCTGCCTGGCTGAGGGGAGGCAGAGCCCTGCCAGGCACCTGTGCAGCCATGGTAGCAGCAGACAGAAAAGGTTCAAAACCAACCTCAGTCTTTTATTGAGGTTCACAGTGAGTGGCTCCTGCACCACAGCCCCGGGACAGATGGACACCATGGGGGGCTGGAGGTGGGGACACCATACCTGGCCAAGTGTGGCTTCAGCTCTGCCACCAGCGTCTTGGCCTGGCCCAAGGGCCTTGTCCACACCACAAGATGCCCAAACACGTTTAGTGTGGCAACCACCTGGCCCTGTGGCATTGCTGGGCACACCATGCCACTAGAGCTGGCAAGGCTGCACCATGCTGACCTGCCAGTCCTCAGTCCATGCTGCCAGAGCCCATCCTGACTCCAGCTGCACCTGCTCCCCTAGTCCTCCTCTGAGTCCTTGGCCTTCTCCTTCTTCTTCTTCTTTTTCTTCTTCTTCTCCTTCTCCTCTTCCTCCTCCTCCTCCTCCTCCTGGGCAGCCTCAACCATTAGCTTCCTTTTCTTCTTGGGCAAAGGCTCTTCTTCCTCCAGCCCATTCTGCTCTGGCTCCGAGGCAGTTTCCACCTCCTGCTGCTGCTTCTTCCTTTTCTTCTTGGGCTCCATGTGGTTCTCCTGAGGGAATCACAGGGTCAGGAACAACCATGTCCAACCTGGGGCTGCGGCACCATCCTACAGCCCTGATCAGCTGTGACATGGTCAGGTAAGGAAGAACCAGAATCAATGGAACAACCAGGACCTGTCCCATTCCACAGCCCCTCACCCCTACCTCTGTCTCCATCACTGAGTTCTCCATCTCCTCTGCAGCTGCAGCCAGAGCCTCCAGCCGCTGCTTCTCTCGCTTCTTCTTCTTCTTCTCCTTCTTCTCCCGCCTCCTCTTCAGCTCAGCCACCACCTCATTCGCCTGGTGGAGGAGAGAAGGAGCTCAGGAGGTGTTCCCAGCCCCAGCCCCAGCCCTGTCCACAGCACCGGTCGGATCAGCCTCATTAAATCAGTCTTTTCCCTTCAGGGTAGCTCAGGATGGAAGGTTGACATCACATCCGACAGCAGGGCCCTGACCATGTGCCCCACCACAGCCTTACCTCCATCACTGCCTCCTTCATCACCTCCAGGTTCTTGCGGGGAGGCTCCCCAGTCTCGTAGAAGGCCAAACGCTCCTCCACCTGCTCCCGAAGCTTATCCCCAAAGACACTGGTGGGGACCTCTGCAGGGAAGGGAGAACACAGGGGCTCAGCACCCACCACCGCTCCCTGCCACCCAGCACCCAGCAACCCCTGGCTCTGCTCAGCACACAGGAGTCACCATTCACACAGTGAGATGCTGTTGACGAAAAATGTTCCCATCATGGCAGAGGCCACCCAGGGCCTTTGTGGCCACCCAGGACCTTGGAGGCCACCCAGGACCTTGGAGGCCACCCAGGAGCCTGTCCCACTGGCTGTCCCTGCATGCACCTGAGAAGCAGTCGATGCGGGAGGCGATGGTGCACTTGTTGGCCAGGTAGCGGGAGATGCGTCCCTTGTTCTTGGCAGCTGCTCGCCCGATGAAGGTGGAGTGGAAGATCAGCCCGTACTTGGGAGTGTTCCCTCGTGTCTTCAGAGCCCTGCAACCAGCCAGGGGAGCTGTCAGGGAGGCACAGGAGCACCAGCACTGAGGGCACCCCCAGAGCAGAGCTGCCATCTGCTGCCCTCCTCCACCAGGAGTCACAGGATAGAATCATGAAATGGTTTTGGTTGTATGAGACCTCTAAGGCCATCAGGTCCAACCATTAACCAGCACTGCCAGGTCACCACTAAACCATGTCCCTCAGCACCACACTTCCATGGCTTTTCAAGCCCTCCAGGGATAGTGACTCCACCATTGCCTTGGGCAGCCTGGGACAGGGCTGGACAACCCTTCTGGAAAAGAAACTGTTCCTCAGCTCCAACCTAAATCTCCCCTAGGGCAACTTGAGGCTGTTTCTTCTTGTCACAGAATTATCTGCATCAGAGGGGACCTCTGGAGGTCATCTACCACTAGTTCCTTGGGAGAAGAGAGCAACCCCCACCTGGCCCCAACCTCCTTTCAGGAAGTTGCAGAGAATGAGGTGGACTCCCCTGAGCTTCCTCTTCTCCAGACTAAACAACCCCAGTTCCCTCAGCTGACCTGTACTCTAGACCCTTCACAACCTTCCTTGTATTTCTCTGGACACACCCCAGCACCTCAATGTTCTCCTTGAAGTCAAGGATCTGTATCCAGCACAACCTGACCCACAGGTGCCTCCCCCGTGACCCTGCTAACCTCCAGGGGTGCCTAGGGCACGTCCCCACCATCAGGCACCCTCAAGGTGAGACAAAAAGCCATGGTGGTCGCTCAGAGGCTGGGGCTGGCTGATCACAGGTGGCTGAGGCCACCCAGCACCTCTTAGCCGCGGCCCCAGGACCTGCCATCACCGCGACCACCCTGCAGCGGTACCTGAAAAGGGCTTTCTCTGCCCCCAGGATCTGCACGGTTGAGGCTGGGTACTTGGCCAGGTTGGTCAGGCTGCCAGCATGGGAGATGAGGCGAGCACCCACCTGGGGGGAGGAGGGACAAGTCAGGGGGTTACAGCTGATCCCACCCCCCAGACCAAGCTCCAGCCCCACAGAGCTCCCCTCAGGCTGGATCAGTAGTGAGGTGTCAGCAGGATGCTCAGTGGATTGACAGATTCACTCTGACATCATCTCCATGGCCTGGGGCACCCACCACCTCCCCCCCCAGCCCTCATCAGCCACCCCTCACTGGCACTCACCACTTCACCGATGAGGGCAGAGAGGCTAGGAGCCACCTGGCTCATCTTGGAGCGCAGATACTCCTGCAGGCCCTTGCGGTACTCGGAAAGGGAGATGACACGGCTGGAGAAGCTCTCGATGTTGATGAGGTCGAGGGGGGAGATGTCCATCCCTGGGTGAGACATCAGCAGGGACTGAGTGGCACCTCCTGGGGCAGGCATGACCCCTCAGCCCCCTCCCTGTCTCTGTGGATTCACCAGCACTCACCCATGGAGGAGCGAGAGGCTTCCAGGATGGCCTGAGCCTTGGCTCCATCCATGACGATCTCCTCCAGCCCCTCCAGGCTCTCCTCGCTCAGCTCCTTGCGGTTCCCAATGAACTTGGCCAGGCGGCAGTAGGTGTAGTTGTCAGAGACAATCCTGATCAGCTCGGGGAAGTGGTACCCATACCACTCCCTGTAAGGACAGGGACAAGGACAACATCAGTGCCACCACAGCCCCACACCCAGGCCACTATGTCTAGGCCACCATGGTCACCGTGTCCCCAACAGGCACACTATGTCCAGGCCGCCATAGCCACCATGTCCCCAGCAGGCACACCACAGCCAGGCCACCATGTCCCCACCAGGCACACAACAGCCAGGCCATGTCCCCACCAAGCACACAACAGCCAGGCCACCATGTGTCTGCCTGGTGTGGGGTGCTGGGGGTGCTGCTGTCCCTCCCCGGTCTGTGCAGGTAGCTGGAGCCAGCAGCTACCTGCGGTAAGCATGGGGAGAGACACAGGACCTGTGCCACCCCAGCCCCTGGACACCCACCTGACACGCATGGAGAAGGTGTTGATGTCTTTGTCCAGCTGGTCCAGGAGGCTGATGGACTGGATGATCATGTTATCCACACGGTTGACGTTGAACTTCACCTTAGCTCGTGAATAGCTGTGCCCTAGGCCCAGCTGGGCCTTGGAGGCTGACTGGGCAGTGAGGCCCTTCACCAGAGCATGGAAGTGCAGACGGATCCCTGTGCCAGGACCAGGACGAACACTGTCACCGTCACCACCACTGCCCTAAGGTGCAGCCATGCATATCCCCTGCCCCAGCTCCCGAACCCCTCCCAGGACTCACCACGCATGATCTCGGCCACTACCCCCCCGGTCTGGCACTGGTAGCCCAACTCCTCCAGGATGGCAGCTCCAATCTTGGGGTCACCAACCCCCAGGAGCACCTTCTTCTTCTTGGCTGGCAAAGAAGTCTCCAGCAGCAGACGCAGATCCTCGTGGAGGATCCCTGTGACACGTGGGGGATTAGTGGGGGGGTCGCGGTGCCCATGACCCCTCCTGTAGCCCCTAGGGAGGTTCCCCAGTCCCCTCCTGCCCCTGCCCCCCCCGGGTTCCCCGGTGCCACTCACCCTCAGACACGGCGTTGATGTTCTCCAGGGCACTCTGGGCTGACCGGAATGGGCCAAACGCCACAAGCTTCACCACGTTGTGGAATTTGCCGATGGTGAGGACACTCTCCTCCACCTGTGGGGAGGGGGACGGTACCGGCAGGGCTCCGGTAAGGTGCCGGGAAAGGCACCGGCCCGCGGCTGCTCCCAGGGATCAGGTAAGTCCCTCCCCTTACCTCGGCACCGGATCCGTTTCTCGGTACCGGATGAACTCACTCCCAGGCCCCGGATCAGCTCTGCTCGAGGCTGGACAAACCTACTCCCCACCCCCAGGACCAGACATACCCCCTCGCCCCTTGCTAAGACAGTATAGGATAGGACCGGACCTGCCCCAACAGCGCCGGACAGATTCTCTTCCCCGGTACCGGATTCCCCACTCTCGGTATCGGACAGACCCGCTTCCCACCCCTCGGTACCGGATCGCCCTCCCCCAGCACGGTCCAGACCCACTCCCCGCCCCGGTACCTGCGGCAGCAGCATGCCGATCTCCTCCACCTCCCGCACGGCGAACAGCGCATACCCGGCGGCGTGCTCGAACAGCACGTGCAGCAGCACCTGCACCGGCTCCGGTTAGCGGGGGCTGGGCTCGGGGCCGCACAGGCCCCGCTCCCTGCCCGCCCCGCGCTCCCCCGCCCCAGCCCGAATCCCGCCGCGCCCCAAGCCCACGCTGCCCCATTCCCGTCCCCTGCAGGCCCCGTCCCGCCCCGATGCAGCCGGATACTCCCGCTGCCGGCTGACGCTCACCATCTTGCTCCTGCTGCCGCCGCCGCTAGCCAGAAGTGACGGAATCCCCGCCGGAAGCCCGCCCCTTTCGCTAGAGACCAATCAGCAGTCGGGCCTCAGCGCTGCCCACCAATCAGCGCGAGCNTATTCAAGAGCGCGAGTGCCGGAGGGGCCGCACCAGGATGCGACGGCAGCCCCGGGCCCGCAGCAGCCCCAGGGGCGCACGGGGGTGCTGCCGATGCTCCGGGGCCGAGCTCAGTACCGGTACTGATAGCGGT
>VWZO01014668.1:51272-112376 GCA_013396975.1 Bucco capensis
CCTAATCCCCTCCCGTCACCCCTCCCCTGTCTCCTATCTCGTGTCCCCGCTGCCCCTCCCTGTTCCCGATGCTCTCCGGTACACCTCAGCTCTCCTCGGTCCCCTCCCCTGCTTCCCCTCCTGTACCCACGCCCTAGTGCTCTCCCCCGTGCCCGGTGTCCCCTCCCGTATCCAACCCCTGCCCTCTCCCTTGTTCCACCCCGTCCCGGTGCCAGTACCGGAGCCCGCAGGCAGGTTCAGGGCAGCTTTATTCAAGAGCGCGAGTGCCGGAGGGGCCGCACNGAGAAGAGACCAATCCCCACCCCACTCCCACCTCCTTTCAGGGAGTTGCAGAGAGCCAGGTCTCCCCTGAGCCTCCTCCTCTCCAGACTAACCAACCCCAGTTCCCCTCAGAAGGGGGCTGTCTCCTCTCTCCACCCTCCTGCACCCAGGGACAAGCCCCACAGGGACCCAAAAGGACACGTCTAGAGACCTCAGGATGGAGGTTCCTGAGCCCATGTCCTTCAGGCACTGCCCCTGGAAAAGGTTCTCACCTTGAGGAAGGAAGAGGAGGGGAAGGTGCCAAAGTTGGTTGGGACACTGGCACCCAGCTGCTGCTGAACTGTCTCCCTCATGGTGTCATCCTGAAAGCAGCAACAGCATGACAAGGGTCACCCCCAGAACTGCATTGCTGCCCCACAGAGCCCCTCACCCACTTCACAGAGCCATTTGCCCACCTCACAGAACCCCACACCCACCCACAGAGTTCCTCAGCCACTCTGACCAAGCCCCTCACCACCCCAGAGAGACCTCTCCAAGCTGTGTGGACAGGAGAGCTGGGCCTGGGATGCCCCTAGGACACCCACCCACCCACCTGGGAGGCTCTGTGCTTACCCTCAGGGTGTCGATGCTGTTCTGGAGGGCACAGAGCCGAGCTGTCTGCTCCAGCAGCCGTGCCGAGGAGCTCCGTGCTGCAGAGACACGAGGGGAGGGACACAGGTGGCCATGGGGCTGCTGAAGCACTGACACAGGGGATCAGCAGCACCCATGCTTGCCTGCAGCTCTTTGCCCCAAACGTGGCCAATGTGGAGCACCAGGATGTGTGTCTGGGCTTCCAACCAGCACCACAGCACAAGCCAGGTAACAGCCCCCAGCTCATCCCAGTGCTAAGGCAGGGTATAGAGAGGTTGGCAGCAGGAGGGGGAGGAAGCTGTCCCTCCCTGGGGCCCCAGAGCCATCCAGCCACGGCCTGCAGGGTGGATGGCTACCACCTCTCTGCACAACCTGGGACAGGTTCTCACCACATCTCCATGGCTTTTTAACCCCTCCAGGGATGGTGACCTACCTGACCTGGTCTGCTTGATGTCCAGAACCTTGGCATTGGCACTCATCTGGTAGAGAGTCTCCAGGAGCTGGTTGGTCTTGCGATACAGTGTCTGTGTGGCCAGACCTTCTCCCTGCCTGTTCTTGAGGAGGGAGACCTTGGGTACCTGCAGAGGTGTCAGGCTGGCCAGCTCCATCTTCATCTGGGCTCCCTGGACCATGGGGAGAAGGTCATTAGGGATAGAGAGGTTATTTGGGAGGAAATGAGCAGAGAAAATATGTAAAGGTAGCAAAAAGGAAAACCCAAATGACAAAATAAGGGCATAAACTTGTAGCCAAAATCACCAGAGAGTCCCACGGTGGAGCAGGGATGGATAAGGATAGCAGTGATGTCCCACCAGGACACCTGAGGGGAGCCCCTGGACAGCCAGTCAGACTTGAGGAGGGAGAAGAGGTCACACCTCAGCACTTACAGGACTGTAACTCAACAGTGGCCATGTAAGAGACTCATTAGACCTCAGAGCTGTCATTAACAGCACCACTGTTGTGCATAATGACCTGAGTAATTACATGTCTGCCAGTTAATATTAGCAAGATGTTACTCGGTTAATTAGATTATTTGCTGCTTTGCCAATTTCCTCATCGTGTTCATTAATCAATAAATGCCTTCATTAGTCTCACAGAATCATGGAATCAAAGAATCATGGAATCCAGGTTGGAAGGGACCTCAGGAATCAGCTGGTCTAACCCTTCTTGGCCAAACCCTGCTCTAGCCAAGCTGGCCCAGCCCCTGTCCAATGTTGAGAACTCCACCACTTCCCTGGGGAGATGAAGCCAATAGCTCATCGTCCTTTGGAACAGTTTTCCTCTTGTGTCCAAATAGAATCTCCCTAGGAGTCATTTGTACCCATCACACCTCAGCTTTTCCACAGGATTCCCTGTAGAAAGGAAGTCTCCAGCTTCTCTGGAGCTACCCTTTATTATCAGCTGGTGTCTGGAGTCCCCAAGAGACACCAAGGCTGGGGGCAGTGATGTCACCAGCACCTCTGGCTCTGCTCAGACCAAGCCTAGGGCTTGGAGCCTTCCCCAGAGAAGCCAAAGCTCACTGCAAGCCCTGCACCTCCTCACCTCTTTCAGATGGGATGGCCTAAGGGCCCTTCTTCCAGCTCATCCCATGTGGACCACATCCTATACAGACTGCACCCCCTGCAGACCTCCCTCCTCAGCCCTTCCTGGCCTCTTGGGATACTACTCTGGTCCAAGAGCATCAGCCAAAAGCAGGCACTGGCCCAGCACAAAGCTCAAGTCCAGAGTCCCTGGCTGGAGGAAGGTGAACAGCCCTGAGCAGTGCTGTGGTGCTGCCAGGGCAGAGCCCCAGAGCCTCTCTCTGTAAAGCCTCTCACCATTCCTGTTTCATTTCCCAAGGAAACCCAGGGGATGGAGAGTAGAGCTGTGGGCACCCAGGGACTCAGCACAGGGTGAGGCAGCTTCCCACATCTCACCTTCAGCCTGTTGTTCTCATTCTTCAGGTGCTTGATGGAGAGCTGCAAGGCATCAATTTGCTGGAGGAGAAGAGGTGAGTCCTTCACCTGGACAGGTCCTGAGCCACCTCCATTCACCTGGTTTGCACCAACACCTGAGGACAGGCACCAATGGCAGCAGAGTCAGTGACTGGTACACATGGGCATGGAGCAAAAAGGACACGTGTAGTGTGTGAGAAGCAGCTTCTGGCACCAACAGAGCCATCATGGACATCCTCACCCCTCCAGGTCACCCCAGCAGCCCAGCACTGAGCACTCCCAGTCTGACTTGGGGCTGTGCCAGGCTCTGGGCACTCCAGAACCCATCTATCCACTGCAGGAGTCTCACCACTCTGCACCCAGAAGGGGTTTAATGCTTATCTCACCCTTCCTGGGCTCCTGGTGCTGGCCAGGAGTGCACCAGCTGCCAGCTCTTCTGCACCCTTGGGCAGGATCCATGTCCTATCCCTGTGCTCCCACAGCAAGCCATGTCCCAGAGCCATGCTTGAGTGCTTTGGGCTGCTCCTTCCCCCCGGCATGCATTTCTGGGGGAGGCAGGGAGCAGTGGCATGCTGGGCTGCAGGACCATACCTCGCTGCTGTTCCTCTGCAGTGCAGGGAGAGGAGCCAGAGGAGAGATAAGAAGAAGCAGAATTAAAGCCAAGGATCAAGCCTGGGAGGAGCCATGGCCAGAGGAGCTCTGGTCACCCATGGCTGTGTCCTGAGCCCTATTCCAGGAGCAGTCCCAACTCCATATGCTGCTCTCCAGCAAGCCCTGACCATGTCCCACGAGAGCCAGGAGCTGCTGCACCTCCCAGGAGCCAGGATGCTGCATCCAGGTGTTGCCCAACCCAGATCAGGTCAAAAGTTTCAGGAGCCCACCAGATCCCTGCCACGCTGGGGCCAGGCTGCTCCCCAGTCACTGTTCTAAAGGACATTGAGCTCTCAGTTTGGGAGGTCATAGGCTGTCCTGCAGCCAGAGGTCCTGACAAAAACCTGCTCCTGCCACCACAGAATAGAACCATAGAATGGTTAAAGCTGGAAGGGACCTTTAGAGGGCATCTAGTCCAACTCCCAAACTCCTGTTTGGTGTAGGGTGTTTCCTCCCAGGTGAGAAGGAAGGTGCTAACAGCTCTGTGACTGGCATGAGAACCTTCAGCCCAAGCCATCACCCATCCTGTGCCATCACTCCCTCCTTGCTGCTGAGCCTCAGGAGAGCCCAGGAGGCACAGGGAATTGGATCTCACTCTCTGAGCCAGCCAAGAGCAGCAGAACCCAAACTGCCTCTCCATGTCCTGGAGAGGCACAACCTGGGGAACTGAAGGCTCTCCACAGCCCCTAGTTGTCCTCATAACCTGAACTCCTGGTGTCTTTTCCTTGCCAGGGGCTCTTGCCTAACTGCAGGGGAGCTGAGTAGGCATAGCAAGGGAAGTGCTGGAGCAGCATTCCCAAGTGCTGCTGGCTCCTGCCGGCACTCCAAGCTCCGGCACAGGCTCCACACCCACACTGCAGGACATCCCCTGCCCAGCTCCTGGACTGGAGGCCAGGAGAAGGCCCCATGCTCCCTGTCCAGCTGGCAGAAAGCCCCCAGCAGCTGCTGGTCACACACCTCCAGCAATGCCAGACACAATGGAAGCCACTCCAGAGGCAGGGGCACCACGAAGCCCCTCGATGGTTCTCTTGGACTGATTGTTCAAGCGCTGCTTCAGCTCCACCTTCTCTGACTCCAGCTGGTCAATATCTGCCTGGAAAGCATCCATGGTCTCCTCAAACTCCCTAGGAAGAGTACACAGAGTCACAGGAGCAGTCAGAGACACTCCTCCCCATAGTCCTGGATCCTGCTGCTGGGCTTTGAGCACAAACTTGCTGGTCCAGGAGCTGGAACCCCACCAGCCCCCACTGCACACCACAGGGGGGGCACACAAAGGAAGAATTTATCTACATCAAATGTCTCTTGAGCTGTTTTGCTCAGTTTTTACACCAAAAAACAGTCTCCTCTCCTCCTCCACCCCCCGCTGCTGGCCCAGGCCAACAGACCACTCATGGCAAGAGATGCTTGAAGCAGGAGCCTTGAGGGTGCCTCGGGTAGTGCTAGGGTGAGGGTGCCAGAGCACTGGAACAAGCTGCCCAGGAGGCTGTGGAGTCTCCTTCTCTGGAGACATTCCAGAGCTGCCTGGACACATTCCTGTGTGACCTGGTCTAGGTGATCCTGCTCTGGCAGGGGGGTTGGACTAGATGATCTTTCTAGGTCCCTTCCAACCCCTAACATTCTGTGATACTGTGACAACAGTAGTGAGAATGTTCCAGAACAACAGCCCTGTCCAAAGGAGCATTTGGAAAGGACCTAGCCCAGGACCTTCTGACAGCCTGCTGTGCACCATGAAGATATGCTGGTCCTCCACTGACCCCCCAGACCTTCCCAGTCATCCTGAAGGGCTGTCCAGTCCCTCCTCAGAGACCATCTCTCACTCACTTCTCCTTCTTTTTGAGCAGAGTCTGGGTCTCATCCAGCTTTGTCTGGATCTTCTCCACGCGATCATCTGCATCCTTGGATGCACTGTCCAGCTTCTTCTCCAGGAGGCTGAGCCGCACGTTTGCCTCGCTGAGCTCCTCACCCTGCAGGGGCAGGGAAAGCAATCAGAGAGCTCCACAGCCCTGGGGATGGTGTGGGCACCCAGGAAGGCTCCTGGCAGCTCCTGATGGAAGCCTGCCCAGAAATCACAGCCCCCACCCACACTGCACCCAGGCCTGGCACTCAGCACCCATCACCAACACTCATTGTGAACCAATGTCATGGGGAGAGGCCAGGACAGCCCCTGGCAGGGAGGCACCAGGAGGACAGCACCTCCCTGGCAGTAGGAAGAACATTTCCAGGAGACCTGGCTGGGAATGGGGACTCTCAGCTCCATGGGAGCATGAAGGTGACCACTAGCCTGGACAGCAGAGATGGGCTGAGGAACAGCTCACCTTGATCTTGAGGGACTTCTTCAGCTCTTTGATGACTGTCTCCCTGTCCTCCAGCTTCAGCCCCAGGCCCTCAGCATCGGTGATCTCTGCTCGAAGAGCTGCTGCCCGCAGCTCAGCAGGGGGGGTGGGCTGCAACAGGGACCACAGGAACACAGCTCAAAACTGCCATTTCACAAACAATTCCACAAAGGGGGGATGGGGCCACATGGCAAGAGGGTCACCATTCCCAGGCCCCACCTGGAATACTGTGTCCCGTTCTGGGCCCCTCAGCTCCAGAAGGATAGGGAGCTGCTGGAGAGAGTCCAGCACAGGGCCAGCAAGATCATGAAAGGAGTGGAGCATCTGCCCTAGGAGGACAGGCTGAGAGAGCTGGGTCTCTTCAGCCTGGACAAGAGGAGACTGAGAGGAGACCTCAGGAATGTTTGGAAATATGTTAAGGGTGAGTGTCAGGAGGAGAGAGCCAGGCTCTTCTCAATGGCATCCAATGTTAGGACAAGAGGGAATGGGAGCAAGTTGGACTACAAGAGGTTTAGTATTAACATGAGGAGAAACTTCTTTCCAGTAAGGGTGACAGAACACTGGAACAAGCTGCCCAGGAGGCTGTGGAGTCTCCTTCTCTGGAGCCATTGCAGAGCTGCCTGGACACATTCCTGTGTGACCTGGTCTAGGTGATCCTGCTCTGGCAGGGGGGTTGCACTAGATGATTTTTCCTAACATTCGAATGATTTCCCACCCCCTGAATCCTGCAGGCAACTGCTGCCCCCCACTCCAGCTCTCTGCCCCATATCCCACCGAGAAGGCAAGTCTCCTGCCTCCAAGGAGATGACAGAGCTGCTCAGATGCTGGGGCTCTGCCCCAGCTGAAGCTCACCTTAGTCTGTGGCCTGTCAGCGTCGTACTCGCCCTCCTGCATGGCTGTGGCCATCTTGTTCATGGTGGCAATGAGGATGCTGCAGGACTGGCGCAGACACTCGTAGGGGTTGATGCCCTGGGCACCGTAGATCTGCAAAGGACAGGGAGAAGCTGGCAGCTGCCCCTGGGCTGAGGTCATCAGTACAGCCCCCTTGAGATTTCCCACACTGTGCCATAGTCCTTGAGAGGCCACAGGCACTTTGGTGTGGGCATAGAGCAAAGGTACTGGTGGGAAAGGACAGCACAGAACAGGGCATGGCAAAACCCTCCACATTTGGGCATTCCTTGGCACTACTCCATCAGCACTAGCGTGGCAGCAGGACTAGGGCAGGGCTTGTCCTCCTGGACTGGGCACTGGGGAGGCCACAGCTCAAATCCTGAGTTCAGGTTTGAAGCTTCTGGCTTCACCTCTCTGCAGCAGGGATGGAGGAGCAGTAGAGAAGAACTTTTCCCACCTGCTCACTGGCTTTGAAGGCCAGGTCCTCCAGCTTCACAGCCAGCAGTCCCTCGTTCTCAGCCAGAGGAGCAATCATCTGTGCCCCAGCAGCAGCCACCTCCTGCAGCACAGCCACCACCCAGGTCAGGTGCTTGCGGCAGTCCAGCAGCGTGTCTGACACCTGCATGGGGAGGAGGAACAGGAGGCTTGGGAAAGGCAGAGACACACATGCTGCTTTCAAGCTCACTTCCCAGGCCCAGGGGAAGCTTCTGGCTGCAGGATGCTGGCCTCACCCCAGTCTGAAGCTATTGAGATTTTAACTTGCTTCTGAAGCATCAGCAGAAAAGAGAGAAACTCGAGGCTGGAGAAGATTAAGAAGTCCATGTCTCCACCATGACTAGAACCCCAGAGACACCACAGGGCACTGCACACCAGCACAATCCCTCCTTGGAGCCCCAAGGACATCAGTGCTCTGTCACTGTTTGATGCTAGCCCAGTACAGCCCAGAGCTCCCAGTACATGCTTAACAGCTGCTGTCCAAATGAAGGTGGTGAAGAGTCTAGAGCACAAGTGTTGTGAGGAGCAGCTGAGGAAACTGGGATTGGTTAGCCTGGAGAAGAGGAGGCTCAGGGGAGACCTCCTCACTCTCTCCAACTCTGACAGGAGGCTGGAGCCAGGTGGGGGTTGGTCTCTTCTCCTAAGGAACATGTGATAGGACAAGAGGAAACAGCCTCAAGTTGCACCAGACAAGGTTTAGGTTGGAGATGAGGAACAATTTTCTCCCCAAAAGTGTTGTCAAGGCCTGGCCCAGGCTGCCCAGGGCAGTGATAAGAGTCACCATCCCTGGAGGGGTTGAAAAGCCATGGAGATGTGGTGCTGAGAGACATGGTTTAGTGGCCATGAGGATGATCTCAGATGATCTTAGAGGTCCCTTCCAACCTCAGTGACTCACTGATTGTCTGGTTGCAGGAAGGCTTCCTGCAGCCAGCTCACCTGCTGCCCGAAGCCCAGTGCCGCAGGGATGCCAGGAGCATCAGTGCCAGGCATGCGGCGCCTGATCTTCTTGCAGAACTGGCGGATGTCACTGCACGAGGTCTCCAGGTCCTTCAGGAGGATGGCAAGGTCGGAAGCCTCCTGCCCAGGCTAGGATGCAGAGAAAGGACCTCACAGAACTGGAGAGACACAATGGGAATGCAGCACAACCCCCCCGAGCTAGCCCCATCAGGGCCTACCTGGAGGAAGGATCGCAGGCGGCACACCTCCACCCCCATGCAGTCCAAGGCACTCTGGGTGAACTGCAGAGCACAGACATAGGGACCATCAGCTTGGGGCATGGCAGAGACCAGGGGAATGGATGTTCTGGGGCAAACTGAGGAGTGTATCAGCACTAGTGTGGCTGCAGGACTAGGGCAGGGATTGTCCTCCTGGACTGGGCACTAGGGAGGCCACAACTCAAATCCTGGGTTCAGGTTTGGGCTCCTCACTCCCAGAAGGACATTGAGGTGCTGGAGTGTGTCCAGAGAAGGGCAAGGAAGGTGGTGAAGGGTCTAGAGTGCAAGTCTTGTGAGGAGCAGCTGAATGCAGAAGCATTCAGTCAGGTTTTGTTCTGCTCCACAGGATGCTGACACTTCCCTTGCAAAATGACCTCAGTCTAGGAGGCAGACAAGGTGTGACAAGGGAAGGGTTAGGTTACTCTTCCCTCCTCACCTTGATGTGGTCAGCCAGCTGCATGGTGCAGTCCTCAGCCTGGTCAGCCAGGTGGATGCTGTACAGGTGC
Organism: Bucco capensis; assembly: GCA_013396975.1. Classification (NCBI taxonomy): domain Eukaryota; kingdom Metazoa; phylum Chordata; class Aves; order Piciformes; family Bucconidae; genus Bucco; species Bucco capensis. The sequence goes on from VWZO01014668.1 coordinate 60,185, forward strand.
TGGGTGGAGAGAGAGCAGCAGGGATCAGCACCCCTCAAATGCTTCCACACTCACAAGCAGAACAACAAAGTGAGGAAATATAGAACAAAAACCCCAAATATTGAGGGTTTGGCCTAACTAAAAGTAGAAACTCTTGCTGTGAACCCCACGAAGAGCTGGTGGCCCTGAAGGGGTCAGCAACCCTGACCTGCAGCATCAAGGTATGAAATGTAGGATGGGAGAACCACATCCCTTCTGCCTGCAGCCTCCAAAGGACACAGCCACAGGTTCACATCCTGTGTGCTCCAGAGGTGGAAAACATCCAGGGGGGAAGTGCTACCAACAAGCTTGTCCATGTGCCACATGAATGCTGTACCTGAGGGCATGACTTGCAGCATGGCACACCTTGGTAAGGCTGCCCCAGCTCCCCAGGAACACCCTGAGCTTAGCTCAGCTCTGTGGCCCCACCTGGTAGTACTTGATGGCTTTGGTCAGTGGCTCCACGTTGACTGTCTCATCCAGCTGGTCCTTGTGCAGCAGCTCAATCAGGAAGTCCAGCGAGCGCTCGTGGACACTCATCTCAGGGTACAGCATCCCCACCTTCTTGTACACCTCCACACTGCACTTGTTCAGGGCCCTGGCAAGGGAATGCAGCCATAGTCAGCTGGGCTGGGCCAGGCACATGCTCCAGACAGCACAACAAGGGCTATTCCAGACCACTGGAAGGCTCCCAGGAGCACCAGTAGGAGCCCTCACTGAGGGGCTCCATAGATACAGTGCTGTCAACAAAGGTCAGAACACCTACAGAAAACCAGGGCATGGGACAGGCTGCCTGGTTGCTAAGGAAAGGAGCCCCAGAACAGAAAACCACTCAGATCTCCAGGCCAGAAGCCAGTGCTGGAGGCAGGAGAATACTCTACAAGTTCATCAGCTGTGCTGGTGCAGAACCAAAGGGATCTCTGAGTGCCCTACTTCAAACTGAGTCACTGCCCTGGGAGCAAAGCTCAGCAAACCTCAAGGTGAGTCCTCTCCCTGGCTGCAGCAGTTTTGGTGCCCAGCAGAATTTCCCAGTCCCCAGGGACAGCCCTGGCCCTGCAGTGCTGCCACAGACAGGCTTACATGGAGCAAACCTTCAGGCTGATGCTCCATGAAACTTTCCACACAGGACTAAGGTCTGGGCAGTGGTGGGAGAGGCCATGGGGCTGCAGATGGGACCAAGAGCCTGCTCTGGGGGACTGCAGCCCAGAGTCAACCCCAGCTGCAGTCAAGCTCTGCAAGAGATTGTGACACATCCAGAGAAGGGCAACAAAGGTGGTTTAGTGGTGATCTGGCAGTGCTGGTTAATGGTTGGACTTGATGACCTTAAATGTCTTTTCCAACCCAAACTATTCCATGATTCTATCTCCTGGCAGGATAGGTGGAAAACTCCAGACAGCCAGGCTACTTCTGGCCTCACGACACGTTCACAGCTGAAGAATGAACACCACATGCTAGAGAACTGGATCCCTTCCCATGCCAACTCTTGGGAGGAAATCAAGGAAGGAGTTACAAGAGCAGTGAACACTGCCTTGGAGTGTTCCTCAGCTTTCTGCCAGCCAAAACCTCCTTATCTGCAGGGAGACAGGCCCTGCCACAAGGCTGCTGAGCTCCAGAGGGGGTGATGGGTATTAGGGGGGTACTCACTGCTCGTATTTGTGGAGTGTGGCCTGCAGCAGGCTGAGGGAATAGACCAGACCAGCAGCAAAGCTCAGCTGTTCTCCAGCAGCTCCCCTCAGCCCTGAGCGCTCCGCACAGTTCTCATTCAGCTCAAATTTCTCCTGAGCCTGTTTGCTGATCAGCTCAGCCTGTCAGAGGAGAGGACAAACCTTCAGAGCCTTCCCATGCTCTTGCTATCAGCTCTTCTGCTCAATCATGGACCAGCCAAACCTTCCCCCAAGCCCCCAAAAGAAGTTTTCCTGGGAAAGGTTTCTGTGGGACAGAAGGTGAAGACTTCCCTGGGCAGTGCTGTGACACTAAGCATCACACACACCCCAGCCCCGCCCAAACTGGGAGGCTTCACCCACCAGTACCTGAACTGAGGGCTCCAACCACTGAACCACCACCCCCCATGGGTAAGGACTCCTGCTTCCTCCTCCTCCCAAACAAGTAAACACTCAAAATTCCCCATTCTATTGGGGCAGAAGGGAAAGAAGATGGGGCCAGATTCTTCTCACTGGGACCCAGCAATGGGTACACGGAAAAGGGGTAATGGGCACAAACTGGAACCCAGGAGGCTCCACCTGAACAGGAGGAGAAACTTGTTCCCTGGGAGGGTGCAGAGCCCTGTGCCAGGCTGCCCAGAGAGCTTGTGGAGTCTCCTTGTGTGCAGAGATTCCAAGCCCAGCTGGAGGTGATGCTGGGCAAGCTGTTGTGGGTGACCCTGCTGGAGCAGAGGGGTTGGACTGGATGATCCCCAGAGGTCCTTTCCAACCCCTACCATGCTGGGATTCAGGGATTCTATATTTCCCACCAACTCCTGGTTAGCCCAAATGGCACAGTGGATTGGAAGACAAACACTCTAAGCTCAGCTCAGGAGACAGCCCCAGCTCAAAGCTTCAGAGGAGGAACAAAGAGCAGCTGCTGGCTGGCAGGAGCTGAGGGACCCATCCCACCTTGCAGATGAGCCGAGGGATGAGCAGCAGCACCAGGACACAGTCATGGTCCCCTCCGTGGCGCAGGAAGCTGTCAGGCATGAAGGAGATGAGGAGGGAGACGTGGCGGTTGGCCTGCTGCACCTCCATCTGCCGCAGCTCCATCTCGATGGCCTGCACCAGACACACGGTCAACTCCGTCCCTCCCCAGCCCAGCACATCCCACCCCACCCCCTCCAAAGGCTCTTATGGGACCCTCCTGGGACACAGCTAACACTGGTGAGTGAGCCAGCAAGGGAAGGCTCCCTGCTGGCTCTGCTTTGGGTGAACAGAGAAGGACTTGTGGGGGATGGGAAGGTTGGAGGATGCCTTGGGCACAGCCATCATGAGATGGTCCAGTTGTCAGTTCCTGGGGAAGTGAGGAGGGAGATCAGGAGAACTGCCACCTTAGAGCTCTGGAGGGCAGACTTGGACCTGTTTAGGAGTCTGGTTGACAGAGACCCTTGAGAGGAAGACCTGAAGGGCATGGGGAGGCCAGGAAGGCTGGACAGTCTTGGATCAGGCATGAGCAACAGTGTCTTCCCCAAAAGGCTTGTCAAGGCCTGGCACAGGTTGCCCAGGGCACTGGTGGAGTCACCATCCCTGGAGGGGTTCAAAAAACATCTAGGCCATGGTTTAGTGGCATGGGGGTGATAGGTAGATGGCTGGACTTGATGATCTTAGAGCTCTCTTCCAATCCTAATGATTCTGTGTGATTCCGAGGTGGTTTCCCTCTCCATTAAACTGCCCTGTGCAGAGGAGAGGACACATCCTGCCCAGCTCACAGGGCTGGTGCACAGCTCTTGTGCTGCCCCTACCTTAGCATGGGCTTTTGTCTCTGCAAATTTAATCTTGAAGTCAAACATCTCAGGAGGAGGCTGCTGCTGCTTCTCTGCAGATGCTTCTTGCTGGCTCATGAGTTCTCGGTTCACGTCCTGAGCACAGAAGAAAGCAGTGATGAGACAGAGCCTGGAGGAGATGTGTGACCTCACAGGGCTGCAGAACATCACAGCTCACCTCCCCATGGCCTCTCCTAGGGGAGCTCTGGGGCTCCTACTGCAACATGCACAGTGATGGAGGAAAGTCAGGAAGAGGAATGCTAGAGCTTCCCAAGGGCTTGGCCCAGCACAGGCTGTACTAAAGCCAAGGAATCCACCCAGGCTCATCACCCAGCTCCTTCCACTGCCAGCAAAGCCCCAGGGAACCCAGAGCTGGAACAACTCCTGCTCTGTCCTGGCCAGGACTCAGCTCCCAAGCAGCACAGCTCAGTAAGAGGCTGAAAGAGCCTTGTGTTCCCAAGGATTTACAGTGCTGACTTCAGCAGGGGCTCTGCCAGCCCCATCTGGACACAGGCAGAGGGACAGGAAGGGCTGCCAGAGGTCACGAGAAGCTCATGCAATCTGGCCCTGCTGGAGTCCCCAGGAAAGCTCCAAGAGGAACTCACTCTCCAGCATGTAGATGACCAAGAGCCAAGAAGGCCAATGGTCTCCTGTGGTGCAGGAAGAAGAGTGTGAGCAGCAGGCCAAGGGAGGTTCTCCTCTCCCTCTCCTCTGCCCTAGTCAGGACACATCTGGAGTCCTGGGGCCACTTCTGGGCTCCCAAGTTCAGGAGAGACAAGGAACTGCTGCAGAGAGTCCAGCAGAGGCTCCCAAGATGCTGAGGGCACTGGAGCGTCTCTGGCAGGAGGAAAGGCTGAGAGCCCTGGGGCTGCTTAGCCTGGAGAAGAGCAGAGCCAGAGGGGAGCTGATCAATGCTCAGCAAGAGCTCAAGGGTAGGGCAAGAGGCTGGGGCCACACTCTGCTCAGTGGTGCCCAGGGACAGGCCAAGGGGCAATGAGCATAAAATGGCACCCGGGAGGTTCCACCTGAACAGGAGGAGAAATTTGTTTGCTGTGTGGGTGCAGATCCCTGTGCCAGGCTGCCCAGAGAGCTTGTGGAATCTCCTTCTGTGGAGAGATTCCAAGCCCAGGTGGAGGTGATCCTGGCCAAGCTGCTGTGGGTGACCCTGCTGGAGCAAGGGGGTTGGAGTGGATGATCTCCAGATGTCTCTTCCAACCTGCACCATGCTGGGATTTGGTGATCAGCCTCTCTTCTGCTATGCTCCTCTCCCACCAGAGCAGAAGGCCCTGAATGCTCTCACACACAGGTGCTCAGTCTCTTATCCCCCAGGTGTGCTCCCCAAGGAGCAGGACCTGCCCCAACGCTGCACAGGGGGACACGCAGGGGTCCCACCTGAAGGTGTGCAGTCAGCTCTCTGTATTTCTTGATGGTCTGCTGGTAGTCAGCCACAGTCTCCTGTGCAGCCTCCACTCTCTTCTCGGCCTGGCGCACGCGTGCCATCGCCATGTCCAGCTGCTCCCGCAGCTCCAGCTCCGTCTCGCGCGCGTTCTCCTGCAGCTCGTCGTTCATCTCGTTCATAGCCTCCTGGCAAGGAGAAGGCACCACAAGACCTGGTTATGGCAAGCAAGGGAAGCAGCAGCGAGAGCAGGGCCTGCAAACAGGCACCAGTGCCAGTTGGACCAGCCCAGGCATGAAGGAAGCAGCACAGGTCCTCAGCCCAGGGCAGTTTGTCTTACCAGGTCCCCAACAGTCTCACGCAGCTCCCGGACCTTCTCCTCCAGGTCCAAGTTTCTCTCTGTCAGAGTCTCCACCATCTCTTCAGCACCCAAAGCTGCATCCACCTGCAAGCACATCCCACATCACATCCCACCAGGAGCTTGCACTGCAGCAAGCAGCTCCAGAGTCCTTTTATAGCACCATGGGATCATTCTGCTGAGCTGTGGGACACAGCTGATAAATCCAGATCTGAACAGTATCACCTAGGAGAGCAAACAGCTCCAAGCAGAGCAGCAAGTAACCCCAGGAGGACACATGAAAGAAAGAGGTTTGGCTTTGGCTCTTGGAGAAGCTGCTGGCTCTCAGGGCACAAGGTTGAACAGTTCCAGGTCTGTGCAAACAATGCTCCACTGCCTAAAGAAAGGCAATGAAGGTGGTGAAGAGTACAAGCCTTGTGAGGAGCAGCTGAGGGAAATGGGGTTGGTTAGTCTGGAGAAGAGGAGACTCAGGGGAGACCTTCTCACTCTCTACAAATCTCCTGAAAGGAAGTTGGAGCCAGGTGGAGGTTGGTCTCTTCTCCCAAGGAACAAGTGAGAGAACAAGAGGAAACAGCGTCAAGTTGCACCAGGCAAGGTTTAGGTTGGAGATGAGGAACAATTTTCTCCCCAAAACTGTTCTCAAGGCCAGTCCCAGGCTGCCCAGGGCAGTGGTGGAGTCACCATCCCTGGAGGAGTTGAAAAGCCATGGAGATGTGGTGCTGAGGGACATGGTTTAGTGGTGATCTGGCAGTGCTAGTTAACGGTTGGACTTGATGATCTGAAAGGTCTTTTCCCACTCACACAGTTCTGTGATTCTATGTTCTGTGCTTGAGAGCCACCCCATGGCCAAGCAGAGATCAGCAGCTCTACTGCTGGAACAGGAACAGGGTTTGCCTTTGCCCAGGGACCCAAAAGTGTTAGTCCCTGCAGTGGCAGCACCCAGCATGGCTCTCCACAAATGACTGACAGTGCTCTGAGCCAGGAGGTGACCTAGAGCTGCCTGACAGCAGTTGCCTAATTCCCCAAACTTCTCTCCCCACCTATCCTCACTCCAAAGAACTCACCTGCTCCTTCAGCTCATCCACTGTTTTCTCCACCTGCTTCACCTCCTCCTGGAGTTTCTCCCTCTGCTGACGCAGGGACTCCAGCTCCGTGTTCTTCTTCTCCATCTGCTTTTGCAGCTTCACGTGCTCCTGCTTCTCCGAGGCAGACAAGTCCCGCATCCTGCCAGAGCAACCAGAGCCATCAGGAGCCCAGCAGAGACCCAGCTACCAGAGCAGGAGAAGCCTGAAGAGGTGGTGCTGAGGGACATGGTTTAGTGGTAAGCTGGCAGTGCTGGGGAACAGTTGGACTGGATGATCTGAAAGGTCTTTTCCAACTAGAGCTGGGAGCTCCTGTAACATGGACCTCCTACCTCCCACTCCAAACACACACTGGTTTGGAAGTCCTTGCGAGGCAGTTCCCTTTGTCTCCTCTCCAAAGAGGATACTTCCACCTCCTCCACCCATTCCTGGCCTCCAGGAACATTTGTCCTCTAAGCACAGGCTGTTCTCTGCACTGAAGGCCACCCTGAGCCTCAGCCACACAGGAGTGAGGTGGGATGGCAGCAGCAAAGTGGGACCAGAGGGATCCCCCTAAGTCTCCAGGCTAAGAGAGTAAAACCCCAATCCCTGGCAGATGGGCTCAGCCAGAGAAAAGCAGGACCTGCTCAATAAGCAGTAGCTGGACAGGAGGTGTCTGGAGAAGTGTCCTGCACAGGCTGGGCTGGAGGAGCAGAGCACTGCCTACATGGAGGAATGACATACAGGAGCTTGCTGAAGTGGTTTCTGTTTTCTCTATCTACACTGGTCTCCAGTGACAGGAGATTCTACCTTCTCAGGAGCACCAGAGCTCAGGAGGAACCCCAGAGTGTGGGGAACTCCTCACCATTCTATCTCCCAAGCTATTATGGTACAGAGAAAGCTGCACAGGTTTTTCAGGGGAACAGTAAATGTTGTGTTGTCTCCATGATCAGAAAGTGGTGGCCTTGGGGTTAGCATGTGTTAAGTTCCTCTCCAGCTGATAAATTGGATTCCTTGTTTAGGAAAGGAGCTTTTGGCACTAGAGATGCTGAAACAGATGGACCTGAGAAAGGAGATCAGAAAGGCAAGGCTTCTCCATCTGAGAAGGAGAAAACCAGAGATCTTAATCAAGGAGATAATGAGGATGTTATACTAACACAAATGGAATGGAAGCCAGTTTGTGAAGGTTTTCATCACACCCCTGGAAGTCTGGCCCCTAGCAGGACCAGCATTGGCTCCTCTGGAAAAGGATTTGGATCAGTGCTCTGACACAAACTGCTACTGGACTGAGAGAGCACGAGATGCTGTAGGGAGGAACTGGCAGCTCCTGGGGAGCAGAATTGATCTCCTACCTCACGAGGGCTTCCTTGAGTCTCGCATTCTGCTCCTCCAGCTGTTTGACTTGGTAACTGGATGCTGCTCCATCCGAGCCTGCAGGGAACAGAAAGAGGATTCTGCTGTGGTGCTGAGGGACATGGTTTAGTGGTGACCTGGCAATGCTGGGGAATGGTTGGACTTGATGATCTTAGAGGTCTTTTCCACCCTAAACCTTTCTATGATTCTAAGACTCCAACCCCAAGCTCCTCTAAGTCCAGGACAGGAACACATGTCCCCAGGCTCAAAAGCACAGCAGCTCCATCTCTGCCTTCTCAGTGGGGCCAGGACCCAAGCAAGGATGTCACTGAGCTGCTGTTGCCCTGTCTACATGTGATGGTTGTACCCATGCCCACCCAGCAGCACTGGGGCTTTGGGGAAGCCTCAGCCTGAGTCCCACTGCAGCCAGCAGTGAGGAGGCACCACTACTCTGGACCAGTTGAGTGTTCTCCTCCCCAGTGAGGAGCTTCCCTGTGCAGCGGGAGACACCACCCAAAAGCTGACTCCTTCCCACCTTTCTCTTCAATCTCATGCTTCAGGATCTCCAGGTCCATGGTGAGATATTCCACCTTCTCTTTCAGGGAGTCCACCTCCTGCTGCAGGGACTCTGCTCGCTCCTCTGCCATCTCCTTGTCCAGGGTTGCCATCTCAATGGCGTCGGCTGTGTCTGCCATCTCTTCCATGTAGCGCTCCTTGGCTTCCAGGGCATCTTTGGCTTCCTGCAGTCAAGCAGATGGGGGTGAGAAGACCCTGAAAAGCCCAAGGCCAACGATGGAGAGACCTCTCTCACTAACAAGCCCCAGACCACGATGTCTTTCATCTTAAAGTCCAAGAGCTTATCTGGGCTGAGAGGGGAAGGCCCGGGGTGCTCCAGGAGCACATTTCACCTCTCCCCTGCTTCACAACTTCTCCCATCCACAGAAGAGCCCAACAGAAGAGCCATCTGCAGGTGAGGAGAGAGAGAGATGAAGACAGAAAATAGCCAGGCTTGTAACAGAGCAAACAAGCACTGGTGGAGTCACCATCCCTGGAGAGACTGAAAAGCCATGGAGATGTGGTGCTGAGGGACATGGTTTAATGGTGACCTGGCTGTGGTGGTTACAGGTTGGACTCCATCTTAATGGTCTCTTCCAACCAAAGCAATTCCATGATTCCATGACTTTAGACAGCTTTAAGGTAAGGCAAAAGCAAGCAAGAGGAGGGATGAGCTGCTGCTTCACAAGCAGTGAAGAGTCAAAGACAAGCATGGGGCTCTGCCTGCTCTGCTATCTTGTGTGGTTAGAGGATGAATTGTCCTGTGCCTTCAGCTCCAGGACAAGCTGCATGTGCTATCACAGACCAGAACCACGGAGCAGTCTGATCCTAATTGGGATCTGAACTGGCACCTTAACAACCTAAACCAGTATTTCCCTTGGAGAGAAGAGTGACAGGCCAGGTCAGAGCCTATTCTAGGACCAGGTGTCTGTTCAGGAGTCAGGACAACTCCCAGTTTAATCCCAGCTGATATCACCCCCCCCCCAGAAACACTTTCAGCAGCTGAATTCACCCTGGAACCCCCTCACCCTCTGCCAGCCCCCCCAGAGACACTCACCTTTTTGGCCTCCTTCAAACGCTTCTGGAGATCAGCCTGTTGCTCCTGCATTTTGCTCTTCCATTCCTGCACCTGCTCCAGCTGGATCTTGTACTTCTCCAGCTCTTTAAGCTTTGCTTTGTCTTCATTCCGCTTGATCTTCAGAGTCTCCAGTTTCTCCTCCAGGTCCCTGACTTGAGCACGCAGATTCTCCTCCTCCTACAACATCAAACCAAGCATCACCAGGAGGAGCAGCAATACTCTTTGGAAAGAGCTCCAGAGACACTAAGTGAACCCCCCCAGAACCTGGCCTTGGCATCCTTACTGGAGCACTCTGCAGCTTCAGAGTCTGTCACTTGAACAAGTTGATTTAATAAGTTTAATTAAGGAAGTTGATGTTTACCACATATACAACATGTGATGAATGTTCCTTCACACACTGACACAACAACAGCCAAAGGAGGCTGGCTAAAGGTTCTGAGCACCTTCCTTCTGCCCTCACTGGGGATCTGCAGATACCTAAATCCTTTAACAGCCCAACCCAACCCAAATCTCCACCAGATCATGTCCAGGTTCCCCCTCAGCAGCTCCTCTTCCTCCTGCTCCCACCCCGAGCAGAGCAATGGCATGCAAGGAACTTGACCACCAGAAGTTGGTTGGTGTGGGCTCCACCCACACGAGGTGCAGGATGCTGCTGATCTCCCGTGGGTTAGTTGTTAGTGTCTAACTCACAAACATGCTGCCACACACTCATGAGGTCACCTCAAATCCTCTGTTCATGCTGAAAGGTCACCCCACTTTGGGTGAGCTGCTCTCCTCTTCTCCCCACTCAAAACCCACCCTAGAGAGCACAGGCAGCCCTAGACCTTCTCTGAGGCTTTTCTAGCTTGTTACCTGCACCCAGGTTGAGTGCTGAGCAGTTGACCAGCACCACTCTGAAGTCACCCCTTCTGTTCTAAGTCCATTTTGGCTTCATTGTGAAACCACCCTGGCCTGTAGTGAAACCTTACTCTCTCCAACTCCTTGAAAGGAGGCTGGAGCCTGCTGGGGATTGGTCTCTTCTCCCAAGGAACAAGTGAGAGAAGAAGAGGAAACAGCCTCAGGTTGCACCAGGGGAGGTTCAGGTTGGTCAGGAAGAACATTTTATTCCCCAAAAAGGTTTCCAAGGCCTGGCCCAGGCTGCCCATGGCTGTGGTGGAGTCACCATCCCTGGAGGGCTTGAAAAGCCATGGAGATGTGGTGCTGAGAGACATGGTTTAGTGGTGACCTGGCAGTGCTGGGGAATGGTTGGACTCCACAATCTTAAAGCTCTTTTCTAACCTGAATAACTTCATGATTCTAAAAAAACATAGCCTGAGGAGGACACTAACACCCACAGGCAGTGGTCCAGGGAGGGCTGCATGATGACACAGTCCTGCAGCATCACCCTGAGACCACAGCCAGCACATGGAAAAGGGACACAGCCTTGAGGGCTTGAGACTTCCAAGGAGATGCAAAAACAGCCTCCTCAGGGTCACGGCCTATAAAGGCTCCCTGGAACAAACCTCAAGTGCTCCAAGGGGAAATACACATTGGACTTGCTGTAAGACCCAGGCAAGGCTGGGCTTGTGTCTCTGCCCAGCTCTGCTGTGACCAGAGAAGTGCCCATGCAGGAAAGGAACCACCACTTGAGCAGCACAAAGTCAAAGTATTGCCCAGACACAGGTGAGCTGTTACTGGAGGGTGAGTTAGGTGGAGGTAGACCCCTCGGCTCCCTGTTCTGGGGCTGACAGGGTGATTTCCACATGCACACTCAAACCAGAGCCCCAGGGCAGTGGTCACCTGGCCTTCCTGGAGACATGGAGATGCTGTCGAGCTGTGCTGGAGACAGAGAACACCTTTGGTTACACCAACCTGTCCTGGACACCATGATAGAGAGCAGCCCTGCAGAAAAGGACTTGGGGTGCTGGTGGCTGAGAAGCTGGCCATGAGCAAACAGTGCACGCTGGCAGCCCAGAAGGCCAATGGCANCTTGTGCTTCCACAATGGGAGCAGAAGAGTGGCTGGGGGAGGTCTCTGCTCAGCCATGCTGACTAGACTGGGCTGCTCAGGGCCTTGTCTGGCCAAGCTCCAGCTGTCTCCAAGAATGAGGTCCTGCAGCCTCTCCAGACCCATCCTGGTGCCTCATGACCTTCATGATCAGAACTCTTCCCTCACACCAGCCAGAACATCCTGTGCCACTGCTCAGGTCTATCACCCTGCTCCCTGGCACTACACAGCTAGGAGGAAAGGGGGATCAGGAGGCTGGAAGTTCTCTGCCATGAGAGAGTTGAGGTTGTTCAGCCTGGAGAAGAGAAGGCTCCAGGGAGACCTTAGTGCAGCCTTGCAGTACTTAATGGGCCTAGAAGAAAGACATGGCACAGCCCAGACAACCACTGAGATGCCAGACCAGGTCCCTTGAGCAGGGAGAGGCTGATGGCAGCACAGCAGTGCCTGGTCAAAGGGCTGCTAGGGGATGGGCACATGACCCCCCTTCTCCTCCTCCCTTCTCCTCCTCCTCCAGCAGCACAGGGTTCAAACAGCCTCAGGACTCCAGCTGAAAAACCACAAGGAGCAGATCTAGAAATGAATCCATGTAGTGTCAAGCAGCAGAGGAAAACCAGATGATTTCTGCTCTGCTGCCTCTCAGCCCTGGACACCCAGGGACATCCCTTCCTCCCACCCCTAGTGGCTTTTCCAGCCTTTCCCTCTGAGCCAGTTCTTTGTCCCCTCCCACCACTAATCCCTTGCCCTCCTGCCCCAAATCTTTCATGTGCTCTACTTGTAACTAATTAATACAAAGCAGGAGGGAAGTAATTAAAAGCTATTTTAAAGATCAGAACTGGAATAACTATGCTGATAGAATTATTAGAAACACTCAAGTTTGGGAAACACTAGACCTTTCTAAGGAGTTTTTGTTATCTCAAGGCAGGAAGGTCCCCAAAGTGTCTCCACCACTGGTTCCTCTGCCCCAGTTCACCTAACACCAATAGGTGAAGTGAGCAATGCTCAGGTCCTCGTCAGGATTTAGCATGGCTAAGCTCTTCTCCTGAACCTCACCAGCAGATTCAGAGCCTCCAGGCCCAGCAGGTCCACCTACAGACTTCTCTGATGCTCTGGGACCCACGAAAGCAGAACTTGTGCATCAGGAACTCAATTAAGCTACAACAACTTCTCTTTGGAAGCATCTTTCCAGCTTTGGCACATTGAGCTCTGCATTTCTCCTTGGCCATCTTCCTGCCAAGCCATTCACACTCCATCTGCTCCTTCTGCATAACATGGTGCCCAAACCCAGCACAGCCTTATGGGTGGCCAAACAAACCAAACCAAGGCCATCATTTGTTGGTTCTGTGATTTTCCTCCTCCTTCCAGTGCTGGTGGCAGGTTTTCTCTCCTCCTCCCCTTTAGGACTTACCACTCTCCACCCCAGCAGAGCCCACAGCTTACCTTTGTGGGTGAGGGAATCAGAGGTGCCACTGGTGAGGTCAGGGAGGGACTGGGAATGACTGGGGCCACCAGTGGTGTTTGAGCTGGTGTGCTGGGCTCACTGCTGCTCATCTCTCCCCCGGAGGCAGAGGCTGAGCCCGAGGGGCCAGCTGTGCCACTGGATGCTGCTGATGTGGGGGTCCGGGTGGGCTGCAAGACACCACAGCCAGGGGAACAAGTCAGAGGAGCATGTTTGGAGAGAGGTGACACTTCCACAACCAGCCCATCTCCTTAACACCACCTCAAGACCACCAGTCTCCAGCCTGGCCTTCCCAGCACAGGTGAACCCAGAGCATGGTGACAGTGAGGACACTGATGGCAAAGCAGCTCCAGCTGGATGGAGCACATCCATGCTGTGCCCAGAGCTGCAGCAAGTCCAGGAGCAGCACCGGTGCAGGGACTGCCCAGGAGTGTGAACATCATCAGCTCACTGCAAGGAGGACATTGAGATGCTGGAATGTGTCCAGAGAAGGGCAACGAAGGTGGTGAAGGGTCTAGAGCACAAGTGTGGTGAGGAGCAGCTGAGGGAACTAGGGTTGGTTAGGCTGGAGAAAAAGGAGGCTCAGCACCCATCAAGCTCCTCTCTCTCACACAGAGGGCTGCTGGGTGCCAGGCTCAGCACCGATCAGGCTCCTCTCTCTCACACAGAGGGCTGCTGGGTGCCAGGCTCAGCACCGATCAGGCTCCTCTCTCTCACACAGAGGGCTGCTGGGTGCCAGGCTCAGCATCCATCAAGCTCCTCTCTCTCACACAGAGGGCTGCTGGGCGCCAGGCTCAGCATCCATCAAGCTCCTCTCTCTCACACAGAGGGGTGCTGGGTGCCAGGCTCAGCATCCATCAAGCTCCTCTCTCTCACTCAGAGGGGTGCTGGGTGCCCCCGACCGCTGGTGCTCACCTTGGGGCGCCGAGCCGTGGTCTGGGAGCAGAAGGCAGAGGAGAAGAGACATTCAGAGAGGACAGACAGGAGCAGAGGTACAGAGGCAGCAGCAGATGCAGCAGAGAACAAGGTAAAGGGAAGAAAAGACATGAGAGCAATTAGTGTGTGTGGCACCAGCGCAGGAGCACAAAACTGCACAGACAACATGGAGCTGCTTCTTCCCAAACACTTCCATCCTTTCTTGGCATTTCTGGAAATAAATGAGCCCATGCTCCTGAGGCAGGACCCTACATCCTGGCACACACAGGGGAGTAGTGACACAACTGTCCCCACGCTGGTCCTCTGGGGGTGAGGAGGCCACAGCAGGCACCTCAGCACATCCTGGCTGGGCACTTACAGCCCAGCAAAAACCAGCACAAGGACAGGTTAGGCAGTGGGGAGGGAAGAGCTGGCCAAGCTCTGGGTGTGGGAAGGTAGCCCCTGGGCACTGGGAGCCATCAGCCAGGACATCTGCTCCCCAGCTGCAGCTTTCAAACCCTGGAGTGGGCTTGAAAGCTTCTCTGCTTCATTTTCTATTCTATTACCTAATGCACAGCTTAAAGTAACTGAGAGCAGCAATAAAATCTCTGCCATATGACATCCCCAAGGATGTGGCTGGTTGTGCTGAGCCCATGAGCCATGGCTTGGCCCCTGAGACCCAGCTCAGAGCAGCAGCATCACACCCACCCACAGCTTCTCTCTGATACCCAGAGAGGTCATATTCCCACCCAAGGCCTTGCTAAATCCAGACAAACCTTACAGCTACCTGGTTTTCAAGCCCAGATTAGTGCTGGATGGGTTATCACTGCTGAAGAACCAATCACCTAGTGCACAACTCCAGCTAAATCCTGCTTTGCTCACTCCACAGGAGCCCATTTCCACCCCAAGGGATGAAACTCATCCTCCTGAACATCCTCTGCTCAGCAGAACTGGCCAATGACACCAGCAAAAGCTTCAAACCCTCTGATACACACAGTGCTCAACTCAGCAGTGCTCCAGCACCTTCCAAAAGTCCTGCTGAGTCAAGATTACACTGAGCAGCACCAAAAGTCTGGAAAACCTCTGGAAAACCCTTCCTGGGCACTCCACAAGGCATGAGCAGGGAGATGCCAAGCCTATGGCTCCCAAAACAGCATGGTGCTCCTGGAGGTGTCACAGAGGAGCAGCCAAGGGCATTTCACACCAGCAACCAGGTCCCTGCATTGACATTCAGCATAGTGCCACTGATCACAGCAGCCAGACAGAGGGGAAATGCCCAATGAGGGACTGCTGAGCCCTTTCCTAGCTGGGGTTGGGAGACACTGAGCATCATCCCAACCCAAACCACAGCAAACCCTTAGAAAAGGGAGAAACCTCTTGGTGACATTCTCTAAAGGCCATGCTCAATGACAGGGACTCCTCCTGGTTTCCTGGGGTAAGGCTCTTTTGGTTCCCCCTCCATGTAACAACACATGAAGCCCACCTCCAAGATCCCTTGGTGAGGAGGGGGCAAGAGTAATGCTCTGCTGCTCTCTGGCAGGGCTGGAGGGTGACCTGGCTCCCAGCTGTCCCTGTCTCCACCATCCAGCTGTCACACAGACACTTCCTGTCAGCAATTCCTTGCCTCTGCTCTGCCAAGCACTCACAACCAGCCAGCAGAACAGAAGCTGGACTAGGACATCAGCTTCTTCCCCTTCTTCCCAGCTATTGGGGTCAAGCATCCAGTTGGTGAGGTGATGGCAGCAGGGAGTGGGCAGCAGGACCTCACAATACTCCTCATGGCTTTGGGAGCATCCCAGAGCCCTGCTCAGGACCTGGGAGCAGATACTCAAACTTCCACCTGGCTCCAGACCATGTAGTAGCTTCACACAGGAACTCTGGACACCCCAGGATGCTCCCAGGGTGCTCCTGGATTCCAGTGATCCCACTTATTAATGCTTCATTTGGTGATTCTGAACTCTGCTGTGTAATGTTGCTGCATAAATATTTGATGGCATTATACAAGCCTTGTTCCCTTGCAGGTCCTGTTCTCAGGAGTGAGGAGAGCATCCAGGGCTCCAAGGGGAGCAGCACCCAGGGCTCCACGGGGAGCAGCACCCAGGCCTCTGAGCAGATGCACTCAGATACCAACTGTGCTTCCAGCTGCAGGAATCCTGGCAACCAACAACTCCTCCTGGATACCCACCAGTGCCTGTGGTGGAGCTGGCATCATCCATCCAACCTTGGGGGGCTGCAGGTGACAGATCCTGCAGGTCCCTCCTGACCCAGTGCTGTTCCAAGCACAGCAGCTTTGAGCCAGAGTCAAGTCAGGAGCACCCAACCTTGAGACCCTCAGGAGCAGGGATGAGGACACTTGGATTCCCATCAGCTCGCAGCAGGCAGAGCTGGCACTGCTGAATGCTTCTGCCAGACAAAGCTTGAGAGTTTCTGAGGCAGAAGGGCAGAATTGCTCAGGCTGCTGCAGACATTCCCCACATAGCTTCCAGGAGTTTTTCCAGCAGCAGGTGGAGGGAGCTGGTGGCACCCCCTGAGCAGGGCTGGTACTAACTGGGCAGAGGGCAGGATGTCATCCTGCTCTCCATTAGGGAACATGGCCCTTGGAGGGACCAAGCCTTCTCCAGGCAGAACCTGTTGGAATTAATGTTGTCTCTGCCTCCACAGCAGAAGGAGAAGCTCCCTCGGGGTGCTCTTCAGCACCTCAGGGTGACATCACCTGCCTTACTGCTGGGCACATGCCACAAGCAGCTCTGCAGTTTAAACAGCCAGCAGCTCCTAGCTCATGGTGTGATCCCACAGGGAGATAGCATGTATAAGGAAACAGCAGGATGAAATCCAACAGTGGTCAGGTTCACATAGCTCCCTGGCGGGGAGGGTGCTGAGCATGGGACTGGTCCCACTGCTCCACCCTTCTGCTGAAGGCAGAGGGAAATCAGTATGTGCAAAACTTTTCTTTTGGAAGGGGATTAAACAGGAGCTCCTGAAGCAGTCCAAGTGTTTCACTGGATTTGAGGAGGCAGAGCCACAGATCAGGAGTGTTCTAACACAGCAGCCAAGTGCCCTCCCTGACACAGCAAGGCCAGGGAAGGTGCACAGATCTGCCTTTAGGCAGTTTCCATTTCCTTGAGATCAGGCAAAAAATTCTCAGGATTTCTCTTTAAGCTAAGCAGTGACATCCTGGCTATGCTAAAAATAAACATATAGGACAGTGCCAGCACAGAGATCCCGTGCTGTAACCTGCAGACACCTCAGCTGGAGAGGGAACCCAGCCACCACAGACCCCTGGCAAGCTTAGGAGCAGACCACCCCCTTTCCCCGACCCGGCTAGCAGCACTACGGTAGGAAAAACCAGATTATCTCCATGCAACGCCCAGAAGCCAGGCACCAGCTCCCTCCCAGCAGCAGGGAGGGCTCCAGCCGAGCTGCAGAGCTGCTGCATGCAACACCGGCACGGAGATGAAGAAAGGAGCCAGGGAAACTACTTGCAAGGAAAAGCGAGACATGGAATGCTGCTGCTGTGCTCGGCAAGGATGCTGCGTCCTCCCTCTGCACCCTCCCCCTCCCCGTCCTGGACCCGACTCCAACTCCCGATTCCAGCTCAGCAGCATTAAACACACACAGAAAAAAGGGAAGGAAAATAAAACAAACAAACAAAAAAGAGCAAGACCAGGTAGGCTCAGAGGAGAGCTAGCGATGCCGAGGGGGATGCAGAGGCAGATTGTACCTTCCGTGTCGCCGGGGCCTGCCTCATCATTGCAGACAGACGGACAGAGGGAGACGGAGAGAGGAGAGAGGCAGAGAGATGTTAGCAGCTGGGTCACAACAATGCGGCTCCCACGGCTCGCTCCCGGAGCGCTGGCCGGCACCGCTTGCAAATGGCCGCGGCTCCCCTCTAACCGCTCGCCATCCGTGCCGCCGATCCGGCCAGCGGCTGCTCAGCGGGGATGCAGTGCTTCGGGGCCCATGGTAACCACCCGAGCGGTGACCGTTGGTCCTCGCCCCGCCGGTGCCTCCAACCACCGCCCCAACGGCTCATGACATCACCGCCGGTGAGTCTCTCCTCCCCGCGCCGCGGATGCTGCACCGAGCCGGCGGCAGGGACGGGCGAGGCGATGGGATGGGGTGCGATGAGATGGGATGCTCCTCTCAAACGAGGGGTCTCTGGTAGCCTAGCAACACCCCGGGCTCGGCCACCTCGCCGGTGGGTCTGGCCAGCCCTGTCCCTCTGCTCGGCAGCCACGCCGTGCCCCACACAGCTCTCCTGCCCGCCCCGTGCCGATGACGCGCTGCCACCTCGCCAGCGATCCCCCGAGTCTGGACAGATGGATGGAGCTAAGCCCGGACACACGGACAGATGTCTGCATGGAATCACTTCCATCCTACAGCTGGCCACCACCCAGATCAACCCTGGCCACGAGGCTCCTGCCAAGGAGGGGGTTTATTGTTGAGGAGCTCAAAGCACCCCAAGGACACAGTGAAACCCATCCAGCAAGACCAGCCCTGGAGAAACCTTGCCCTAAAAGATGTCCCATCCCTGCAACCATTCCAGGTCAGGTTGTTTGGGGCTCTGAGCAACCTGATCTAATTGAAGATGTCCCTGCTGACTGCAGGAGAGTTGGACTAGATGACTTTTAGGGGGTTCCTTCAACCTAATACCTATACAAAACCCCACAGCAGTGAGTATCAGCACCTGGTACAGCCTCCAGCAGCTCAGCCCCATAGCTGTGTCCAAGCCTTTCTGTACTGCCAAACTCAACCCCTGAATTCCTGCTTGGCATCCTTATCCCCAACCCAGAGCTCCATCAGAACTGTGACACAGTAACACCTCATGCAAGCCTTCACCACAAACTCTTTGTGAAGGACAGTGCCCTGACCCCAGACCCTTCAGGTATCAGCTCCTCTTACCACACACACACCTCTTACCCTAGGTATTAGATTATCTGTGTCTGACTATGGAACTTCTTGTCCAGTACTGCCAACTCCCATCTCAATTCCATTACTTTCCAATATTCCACACTAAGGGAGCAAAACTCAAGTTGACCTGAGCTTCCCACAGCAGCCACTGTCCTTAAGTAGCTTAAATAGTACATGAATGGAAGCATGGAACTATGGAACTGCTTAGGTTGGAAGAGACCTTTAGGACCACTAGGTCCAACCATTAACCAGCACCACATCTCCATGGCTTTTCAACCCCTCCAAGGATGGTGACTCCGCCACTGCCCTGGGCAGCCTGGGACAGGCCTTGACAACCCTTTTGGGGAATAAAATGTGACCAATCTAAACCTCCCCTGGTGCAACTTGAGGCTTCTTCCTCTTGTCCTATCACTTTTTCCTTGGGAGAAGAGACCAACCCCACCTGGGTCCAATCTCCTTCCCGGGAGTTGGAGAGAACAAGAAGGTCTTCCCTGAGCCTCCTCTTCTCCAGACTAACCAACCCCAGTTCCCTCAGCTGCTCTTCACAAGACTCCACCAATTTCACACCAGTTCACAAATCCCTACCCTGAGGGCTGAGTATCATCCATTCCCCAAACTATCTCCACCACCAGTGTCCCAAAGCCCTGCAGAGAGTGACCAGCAGACACTGCACAGAGCCAAGTCACACACATGTCCCCTCACATCCTCGTGCCATTAGCAGACTCGATCCAAGGTCCTTGGGGTGACAGGAAAGCACTCGGTGTGCTGAGCTCAGGTTACATGCTCCAATCCATTGCCTGGAAAGCACAACAGGGTCTGGCTTTAATTACACATTAAAGCTGATTAGTGCTGACTGGAGACAGGCTGCACCCAACCCCTCCAGACCCTCAGCACAGCCCCAAAGCCAGATGTGCTCTCGTTCTGTTCATCTCCATCATCAGTCACACTATCTCCATTGTTATTTTGTTCCTCTCTATCATGGGAAATGTTGCCTAAGGTCCAAAAGGAAACTAAATGGTGCCAGGCTTCAAACACAGTGCAGAAGGACTGGTCATGGTGGGGCCCACTCCACCTCCACACCAGTGGCAACCAGCAGCCACCACACTGGTGTGGGACTCGGAGAGGATGATGCTGTGTCTACAACAACATCTCAGCAAACATCTCTAGTGTCCAAATCTAACAACCTTCTGACTTAACTGGCTATGGCTCTCCTGCAGAGCCTCTATGGACAGTCAAGGTAAAGAACAAATCTGGCCATCTCCAAGAGCCAAGGTCAAGATCCAACTCGCATGACAGGACAAGAGGAAACAGCCTCAAGTTGTGCCAGGGGAGGTTTAGGTTGGAGATGAGGAATAATTTCTTCCCCAAAAGGGTTGTCAAGGCTTGTCCCAGGATGCCCAGAGCAGTGGTGGAGTCACCATCCCTGGAGGGACTGAAAAGCCATGGAGATGTGGTGCTGAGGGCCATGGTTTAGTGGTGACCTGGCAGTGTTGGGGAATGGTTGGACTCCATGACCTTAGAGCTCTTTTCCAACCTAAATGATTCTATGATTTTAACTCCTCTCCCAATGCACATCACTGCTTTCTAAATAGGAATTCTGTCCCTATCCAGGATTCCACAGACACCAACTCAGGAGCTGCCCTAACGATCCCCATCAGCAAACACAACAACACAAAGAGCAATCACAGATGCTTCAGAGCTTCCTTTAAAGCCATTCCCTGAGGCACAAGGGAAGTTCTTTATCCCAGAGCCATGTCAAGGAACAAGGAGCTTTTAGCACCACCGGAGCTAAGAGGATTGCTGAGCCTTATCCCAGTGTGGAGCAGGAGCCGCGGGATGCTGCCGGGGTTAATCCCAGCTCATTTCCACAGAACCACCAGCTCGTGGCGCCAGATGCTGCTGCTCAGCTCCAGCTCTGGAGCTTCTCTGCTCCTCCCCTCCATGAACAGCAAAACAACCCCTGCTCTGCTGCCAATCCACGTGGACATCCCTGCCAGGCAGGGAGCAATGCCACGACAACCTGCCAGCGGCCTAGAGGGACATCAGCCACGTCCAGGGCAGTGGCCAGGTTCATCCAGAGCTGTCTGTGGGACAGGTTGTCAGAGCTAATCGGATTTCTCTTCCCTTGAAAGGATTAACAGGTCCCAGGCTGGTCTTTCTGCTTTAAAAAGAAACCATCTGGAGCCAGGTTGTTTCTGTGCCCACCCCAGGCTGAAACAACCCAACTGCTCCTGCACGGAGCCACTAACCAGCAGGACAGCTAATGACTGGGATGGCCAAGCAGCAGTACAGCCAACGACTGGGACAGTTAACATCCAGGAGAGGAGAGAGAGGATCAGAGCAAGATCAAGTGCCCAGCAGAGAGGGAGGTGAAGCCATGCTCCTTACAGAGCTCAAACCACTCGAGATCCAGCTCTGGCATAGAGAATGCCAGTGGGATAATGAAAGGAATGTTACTGGAGCTGGGACAAAGCCAACCCATTAGAGGATCAGGCATCAAAGTGGCTTTAGCTCATGCTGTCAGAGGGTGAATGACCTGTGGTGAGAGCCAGGGCCCTTGGACAAGAGTCATCTCCATGGTCACACAGCTCAGGCACAGGGGGATGGTGCTGGATCTGTGTTCTCAGTATCAACCTCCCAGAGAGGAGGCAGGCTCGATGACAACAGGGTCAGTGCAAATCTCCACCCAGGCAGCAGAGAGGAGATAAAGAAGCACCCAGCCCATTTCACTCCAAAGATGAGGAGAGAAACACCCTCCTAGACTTGCAGACTGTTTCAGGTGGGAAGGGACCTTCCAAGGTCATCTAGTCCACCCCCCTGCAGCCAGAGCAGCTTGCTCACAGCCCCAAACAACCTAACCTGGAACGGCTCCAGGGATGGGACATCTCCCACCTCTCTGGGCAACCCAGGACAGGGTCTCACTACCCTCAGTGTACAACATTTCTTCCTTCTATCTAGTCTAAATCTCTTCCAGTTTAAAACCATCACTCCCTGTACTGTCCCAACAGGCTCTTCTAAAACATCTGTTCCCATCCTTCTTGGAGGCTTACTGATTTTAAACAGGTCTTTAGTGTTCTTCCCACCATCCAGTGCACCATCAGCCTGGCCTAGACCCTTCCAAGACTGAGCAGCAGCTCCCTGGTGCCAGGGGACAGCCTGGAGCAGCCACCAGCACCGTGCAGAGCCTCACCAAGGCACACAGAGCTGATACCTGCATGAGGAATGAGGGCAACCCTGACACCCTGCACCACATCACACATAAGCAGAAGGACCTCCAGCTGTGTGCAGCCCTGGAGATGACCCAAGCAAGCTCTGGAGCCCCATGGGGCTGCTACCTTTGCAATAGCATGGTCCACACAACCAACAGCAATTGCCAGAGCAGCCATGACCTCCACAGCAAGAGGAGGTCCTACCTCAGAGGAGGAGTAAGTCCTACCCCAGGGCTCCTGCAAGCTCAAAGAGAGAGGCAAGAGCAAGGTGAGCAGAGAGGGGCAAGGGCTGGAGGACAAGGACCATCTGGCAGACACAGGCAGTGAGCAGCAGCTTCCAATATGATTACAGCCTATATTTACCATGCCAAGAGGCACCTCAATCTCCTGAGCAGGGATTTATCCCCTAATCCCGTTAGGCAGTTGTGATCATACCAACTGCACTCAGCTCTCACACACTCCTGCAAGGTCAAGAGCTGCCCAGGAGGGGGGTGGAGAGCTGCCAAGTGTATTAAAGGCCAAAGAAGTCAAAATCCCAGGTTCCATCAGCAAAGCTGTGGCAGTAGCCCATCCCTGTGGAATCAGGAGGGGTTCTCTGGACACTACTGCCACCTTCTCCTACCAGCAGCACCTAGCTAAGGCTGTGAGCACTGACAGAACCTGCCTGGAAACCTCAGGGATGGGGAAGGAACAGAACATGACAACCACATCCAGGATTTCTTCCCTTCCCACCAACACCACAGGGACAGGGCAGAGCTGCTGCAAATGGCAGTGGTGAGAGCTGGCAGGAGAGGACGTGGGGCAGATATGTGCAGAGACCTTGGATAAGAAGGGTCAGGAGAGGGGACAGCTGGTAACAGTCATTCCCAGCCAACCCTTTGCAGCACCTCACAGCTTCTCCTTGTGCTTTGGCATCTCTCCTTGCCTGTGGACTTTCCAGGGAGTAATGCTGCTGGGATCATCTCTCCACCCAAAAGCTGCCAGGGAAGAGGCTGGAAAGGTCCATCCAGGACAGCACCGAGGCCCATCGTGTGCACCAGGGACTCAGCAAGGTACTGTAGTGCTTCCTCTCTAGTGTTTCTGCTCTGCCTGTCCCAGGTTTGCTTGTCTCCTGGCAAGATTCCCATAGCAAACATTCCCCAAACAGCTCATAGGACAAGGTAATTCCTTGCCAAGGCCTTTGTAGTTTGAGTCCATTTTGGTAATGAGCAATGCAAAGATGATGATCCTTTGGTGTTACAAACAAGCTGGCTGGGGGTGTTCTTCCCTTGGGAAGCTCCAGCCCAAGGAGAGGGCAAGGACCACAGAGAACAGAACAGCCACTTGCCTCCACATCACTCAAGCTAAGGACTGAAACTGCTCATCAGAAAATTTCTTATGTAGCATTACAAGAAGGATATTGAGGTGCTGGAGTGTGTCCAGAGAAGGGCAAGGAAGGTGGTGAAGGGTCTAGAGCACAAGTGTTGTGAGGAGCAGCTGAGAGAAGTGGGGTTGGTTAAAAAAAGGAGGCTCAGGGGAGACCTTCTTAATCTCTGCAATTCCCTGAAAGGAGGTTGGAGCCAGGTGGGGATTGGTCTCTTCTCCTAAGGAACATGTGATAGGATAAGAGGAAACAGCCTCAAGTTGTGCCAGGGGAGGTTCAGGTTGGAGATGAGGATCAATTTCTTCCCCAGAAAGGTCGTCAAGGCCTGGCCCAAGCTGCCCAGGGCAGTGCTGGAGTCACCATCCCTGCAGGGAACTCAATTTCCCAGGTCTTTTCCAATCAAGTGATTCTATGATTACTTTGCACAGTTTAGAAAACTGATCTAATCTGCTCAGTAACATGTTCCAAAACAGACCTGGTCACCAAAACACATCCAAGGCTTTGAAGGTTCCCACGACAGACAAAGTGAGGGAGAGCTGCTGGTGCTTCCCACAGCATGCAGAGCACTGAGACTGTCACTGGTGTCCCAAAATGCCAGGAACACCAATGTGCATTACCGTGTGAGCTCAGGGAAGGAGAGTGTGGAGAGCTGGGCCTGAGCTGGGCCATCAGCCCTTCAGGGGAAGCTCTCTGATATCCACAAGTTCCATATGCCAAACTCCTCACAGAGTGATGCTGGACACAGCTCATGGCCACCACAGCACCCAGCAGCAGCTTGGAAACCTGACTGTGCCTAACTGCAACAGCAGGAAAACTCCCAACTCAGCACCAAGCTGAGCTGCCTCCCTGGGCAGGGATCCTGCAGGGCAGCCACTTTCCACCCTGCTGCAGCCTGGCTCTGGAGCCATCACTGGGGCTGCTGGGACAGGAGAAGGGGAGCACATGCAATGAGTAAACATGCAACAGCACAATGGAGGAGAGCAGCAATGGGTGCCAATGAACTCGGATGCACTAAGTGGGGGTGCCCCTCCATGAGCTGGGATGCACTGGCGTGCCCCCCCATGAACTGGGATGCACTGGGGGGGGGTGCCCCCCCATGAACTGGGATGCACTGGGGGGGGGTGCCCCTCCATGAACTGGGATGCACTGGGTGGGGGGCCCAGCATGCAGCTAGGAGACTTGGCAAGCCATGGATGAATTGTCAAAAGAGCACCACCTTTTTGGGCTTCACTCCACGCTGCGTGAGGAAGGAAATAAGAGCACAGAGTTAGAGCTAAGCAGTGAGCTGCTGCCTGCTGGAAGACAATGAGGTTCAGAGCTAGCTGTTCACAGACAGAACATGCCTCCAAGTCATTGGGCTGCAAAAGTACCTACTAGCAGAAAGGAAAACACATTCAGGTGAATTTAAACAAGAGCTTAAGAGAGGAGAGCAGAGCCCAGGGCTTGTTTCAGCCCTCTGGTTTAGGAGCTTTACTCCAGTGCTGTCAATCCACCTTCCACTCCCCTTCAGCATAGGATATAGTCAGAGGGGAGTAAAGCCACTGAGTGGTAACCACCAGCATTTGCAGAGAAGAGTTGACCAACCTGCTCAGCTGTCTGAGAGCTGGGATACCTGGGGAGGAAGGATCAACACCAACACTAACACCACTCACCTCCCTCACTGAGCCACCTCACACCAGACACTGCCAAGGGGAAAAGATTCTGTATCTATGTGAGCTGAGGGGTGCTGGGAGAGCACTCCCAAAACCTGTGGCAGAGGGTTCATTTGGAGCTCCAGCATTTTCCAAAGCAGCCCAGATGCTCCAGAGCACATCAGGCAGCAACATCCCCAGCACCTGAGCATCATGGAGCTCTAGCCACCAACACCTTCCACTTCCAATTCTCAACCTCTCATGCAGAGAAAAACTAGTGTGATGCTCACAGACAGAAGGTACCCTAGATGTTTCATCTGGGGTTTCACACTACTTGAAAGGGATGAAATGCCACATTTCTCTGCACCCATAAGTCATTCCTCTTCCTGTTTTCCCCATAGGGCCAATTTCAACCAGTCCATGGCAGGAATCACATTCCCTAAATGAGCAATGAGTCAATTTCTCCTCCTATCATTGGTCATTATTGCTCTAGAACTAGTTTACAGCACAGACCAAGCTGTGTCTGGGTTTGCCAGAGCAGCAGCAGATCATTCCCCATTACTCATTGATTTCCTTTCACACTTACTCTTGAAGAGAAGGAGGTTTATCATTTCTGAGTTCACCTCCTTCCCTGCAACCCTCTCAGACTCTCAAAAGCAGAGAGAATTGAAGGAGCAATCAGGATTTTAGCATCCTGATTCCACGCACACTGGGGTTTTTTTCCCCTCCCCCCACTTCATAAATGTTGCATTTGTCTTTCACTCCAAACACCTTGGGAACTTCTCTCCCATTGCTTCCTTGCTCCCTCTTGCACCTCCATCATGAAGCAGGGTGCTCTGCTCTCAGCTCCTCTCACCATTCAGTATCCTCCAGCAGCTCCTGCATTCATTCCAGGCTCTAATTAAACCAGGAGACTCTTAGTTACACATTACACGCAGAGCACAGCAAGGGAACAGATGCAGGTGCCAGAGCCCTGCAGAAGCAAAAGCTGATCAGAGCACACACACCAGTAGGAAAGTCATGTCCCACTCAGCAGAGAAAGGTACCCCACAAAATCCTCTAAACCCCTTTAACTTAAGGAATTTCTCCTCTGGCAGTCAGCTTGAGCAGCCCAGCCCAGCCCAGCCATGACCTCCAAACACTGCTCATCCAACAGGGAGCATCTCCTAAAGCCTTGGTGCTTCTCCACAAGGGATGAGTAAAGTCCTCCTGGGACTGTGTGATGTGTGTGTGTGTCTCAAATGGGTTGGAAACCAGAGCTTTTAGGGGTAATAGAAGTGAATGAGAAGTTTTAGGATGGCATGTACAACTCTGCCTCTCCCCCTGAAGGAACACCACAGAGGGAAGGTGTCTGGAAGCCTGTGGAGCCCTCCCAGCACTCACCAGTTTGCTGCTGGCTTTGGATGCATCCAGGGAATCTGCAAAGAGGAACAGAAACAGAGACATGAGCTGGGGGAGACCTCAGGGCTGAGCTACACACAGAGTGATTGCAGTGAAAGGAGCACTGAGGAGTGTCCTGAGGGCTCCAGAGTGGGATAAAGTGGGAAGGGGTGGTGTGGGTGAGGGGGAGCAAGGACCCCCTTGTTATTCCTGCTGGCACAGCCTGAGAAAGCCAAACACTCAGACACATGTCAGAACTAGGTCAGGCTATGCTGCTTTCCTTGAGCTGAATTACTGCAGTTCAGAGAAGCCTGAGCCACCTTCAGAGCACTCCACACAAGGCACTCTAGTGATCCATACAATCCCAGGGGATCAGCTGGATTCCAAATGGGATCCAGTGTGAGCAGAAACAGAAACACAGCTCCAAAGACCCTTCACCTCACACCACAAAACCAACAGTCTCCATCCTGGTCCTTATGTGGAATCTGAAGAGCCACAAGGCAGATGTACAAGAGACCAGGTGGAAATGCTCCCAAATATTCCAGCTGCAGCACTGCTCTATGCAACCTCCTAGAGCTGGGAAGCACAGCCCTGAGCACACTGAGGTCACAGCTGGAGTCCTGGCTCATGTGCTGGGCTCCCCAGTTCAAGAGAGACAAGGAACTGCTGGAGAGAGTCCAGCAGAGGCTCCCAAGATGCTGAGGGGATTGGAGCATCTGTGGCAGGAGGAAAGGCTGAGAGCCCTGGGGCTGCTTAGCCTGGAGAAGAGCAGAGCCAGAGGGGAGATGCTCCATGCTCAGCAAGAGCTCAGGGGTGCAGGGGGCAAGAGGCTGGGGCCAAACTCTGCTCAGTGGTGCCCAGGGACAGGCCAAGGGGCAATGGGCACAAACTGGAACCCAGGAGGTTCCATCTGACCAGGAGGAGAAGCTTGTTTGCTGTGAGGGTGCCAGAGCCTTGGCCCAGGCTGCCCAGAGAGCTTATGGAGTCTCCTTGTGTGGAGAGATTCCAAGCCCAGCTGGAGGCGATGCTGGGCAAGCTGCTGTGGGTTACTCTGCTGGAGCAAGGAGGTTGGAGTAGATGATCCCCAGAGGTCCCTTCCAATACCTAACTATGCTGGGATTCAGCAATTCTGGGTCTCAAGCTCAGCAGGCTGGTCTTTCCCACCTCTCCCAGAGCAGATCTGTATGTGGGTGATCACCAGGAACCTGTGCCAGCTGCTGGCCCTGTGCAGGTCACTGAGCTGCAGGAGTGCCAGCTCTCCCTGCTCACTGCAGGGGACTGGACTACATAACCTTTGCAGGTCCCTTCCCACCCAAACCATCCTGTAACTCCATGCTTCCCAGCAATGGCACTGGGCACCCCAGCAGCACATGCTGCACAAGTATCTCGTGAGTAAAGACCCAGAGCCACCCCTGCTGGGTACCTGCCCCTCTGCCAGCCTGGGAGAGGAAGGAGCTGGGGCTCTGGAGGAGCCATCCCTGCAGCAGCCAGTGCAGCCAGACTGCAGCAGCCAGAGCTCAGGTTGCCATGGAAACTGCTGGCAAACCGCCACCTGCCAGTGCCTGCATCCTGCCAGGGAGCAGCAGTGTGGCCAGCACCAAACACATGTGCTGGGAGCACTGCAGGACCTCCAGGGGCTGGAGCCCCAGGACCCTGCCAGGGTCCAACAACCCTGCTGCTGCCCCAGCCCAGCTCTTTCACTCACCAGTTCAACCAGCAACAACTGCACCAAAAATCCTGGGTCCCTCACTCCCAGAAGGATATTGAGGTGCTGGAGTGTGCCCAGAGAAGGACAAGGAAGGTGGTGAAGGGTCTAGAGTGCAAGTGTGGTGAGGAGCAGCTGAGGGAACTGGGGTTGGTTAAAAAAAGGAGGCTCAGGGGAGACCTTCTCACTCAGTCCAACTCCCTGAAAGGAGGTTGGAGCCAGGTAGGGGTTGGTTTCTTCTCCTAAGGAAAAATTGATAGAAGAGGAAACAGCCTCAAGTTGTGCCAGAGAAGGTTTAAGTTAGAACTGAGGAACAATTTCTTCCCCAAAAGGGTTGTCAAGGCTTGTCCCAGGCTGCCCAGGGCAGTGGTGGAGTCACCATCCCTGGAGGGGCTGAAAAGCCATGGAGATGTGGTGCTGAGGGCTATGGTTTAGTGGTGAGCTGGCAGTGCTGGTTTGTGGTTGGACTCAATGAACTTAAAGGTCTCTTCCAACCTCAATGGTTCTATTATTGTAAAAGCCAGCCAGGGGAGGGACCCTTGGCACTGTCACCCCTCAGGGGCTGTGCCAGGGACTCCCTCCTCAGCAGTGGAATCTCCTGTGGTCCACACCATGGGAGAGTTGAGCTTTGGGGTTAAGGGCACCAGCCATACCTCTTTTGGGGACTTTCAAAGCAGCTGATTCAGGTGTTTCTGGAGAGGTTGTATCAGCTCCATCTTCAAAGACCTGGATCTGGAAAAAGGAAAACAACTATTACTAGAATAAAAAACCCAACAAGAAACCCAGAGCAGAGTGTGATCAGCAAACAGGCCCATGGTGGGGGCAGGGTCAAACAGAGCTCACCACTGCTTTTGGAGAGAGTTTGAATTTAAACTAAAAAGAGAAGAGATTTAGACTAGACAGAAGGAAGAAGTTTCTTATGCTGAGGGTGGTGAGACACTGGCAAAGGTTGTCCAGAGATATATTCATTAATGATTTGGATGAAGGGGTAGCGTGTACCCTCAGCAAGTTTGCGGATGATCCCAAGCTTGGAGGAGTGGCTGGCACACCAGGAGCTGTGCTGCCATCCAGAGTGACCTGGACAGGCTAGAGAGATGGGCAGGGAGAAACTTAATGAAATTTAACAAGGGTAAATGTAAAGTACTGCATCTGGGAAAGAACAACCCCATGGATGGAGAGTGCCAGGAACATCTCTTGCTCGGGGAGTGTCATATCTCCCCCAGTCTGGGCACAAAGGGCCCTTTCCCTCTCTCTCCCCAGTCCAGGCCAGAGCAGGCTGGCAGAGGCAGGCAGGGGCTGAGGCAGGGAGCGTTACCTGTGACTGCCGCACGAAGATGCCGTGGTTCTCCTCACAGGTGAAGTACTTCCTGCCCTGCACCGTGCCGTCGTTCTTGCCCTTGGCTTCATCCAGGATGACTCCAACCCACTTCCCAGTGGCAAACAGGGTAGCCCCAACATAAGCCACGGTGCCACGGTGTCCCTTCCCGATGACCTCCACCCTGGAGCCCACCTTGAGGGGCTTGCTGCTGCCTTCCACGCTCATCCTGGGGCCGCTGCTGGATGCCTGTGGGCAGAGAGGAGACCCAGGGAGTTAAACACAGCAGGGACAGAGAGACCTATGGCTGGAACATCCAGGACTCAACACAGAAAGGACATGGAGCTGATGGAGCAGGTCCAGAGGAGTGCCACAAGAATGATCAGGGGGCTGGAACACCTCTCCTATGAGGACAGGCTGAGGGAGCTAGGATTGTTTAGCCTGGAGAAGACTTCGGGGGGACATACTAATGACCTTCCAATATCTAAAGAGAACTTCCAAGAAGGCTGCAGAGGGCCTGTTTGTAAAGGCCTGCAGTGAAAGGACAAGGGACAATGGTTTTAAATTGGAGAAGAGTAGATTTAAACTGGATATTAGAAAGAAGTTCCTCCCCATAAGGGTGGTGGAACACTGGCACAGGTTGCCCAGGGAGGTGGTTGAGTTCCCATCCCTGGAGGCATTCCAGGTGAGGCTTGCCAGGGCTCTGGGCAACCTGCTCTAGTTGGGGATGTCCCTGCCCACTGCAGGGGGGTTGGACTAGATGAGCTCCAGAGGTCCCTTCCAACCCAAACCGTTCTAGGATTCTATGACTCATTCCCCTCCAGCACCTCTCACCCCAGGGCCATCTGCAGCCCAAGGGGTCAGTCCCCATCCACCTCCATTTCCATTTGGGAGCCAGCAAGAGGTCTTTTCCAAAGTAAACAATATCATGAGTCTAATGCTCTCTCTTGTTCTCCACCATGGATGACCAACCTCCCATCTCTCCAGTGGGTTTTGCTGTGACCACAGACAGCCATGCTCAGACAGATGCCTGCCAAGGAAGAGACAGCCAGCAGAGCTGGAAGTCAGGAGCCTCCTAAGCCAGACTTGCCAGTCTGGGGCAATTCCCAATGGATTTGGAGCAGTGGCAGACATCACCAGCCTCCCAGCACCACCTTCCTCCTTGCCAGCAGTCACAGGAGTTCTCCAGGGAAGAAAAACTGGGACTTCACATGGAAAAAAAATTCCTGGTATTTTTAAACCACCAAAGCTCTTCAGGTCCTGTTTCACCAACTCTATGAAGCAGAGATGCATAACAAAGCCAGCAGCACATCTCCTTGGTCCTTGTGGAGCCATCTCCAGACACTACCTCTAAAGAATGAGCAGCAGAGGAAGCAGCAAACTGCCCCAGCAGCAGTTCCACCACATCTCACCTGCAATATCTGGGCACAGACTTGTTAGCAGAGCCTGCTGTGACAGGACAAGGGCTGATGGACTAAAGGAGGGGATTTAGAAGAGATGTAAGGAAGGAAATGTTTACACTGAGGGTGGTAAGACCCTGTCCCAGGTTGCCCAGAGAGGTGGGAGATGTCCCATCCCTGGAACCATTCCATGTCAGGCTGTTTGGGGCTCTGAGCAAGCTGCTCTAGTTGCAGATGACCCTGGGGGTTGGACTAGGTGACCTCTGAAGGTCCCTTTCCATCCAACCCAGTCTGTGATTCCATGACTCTAGGTGCTCCAGCAGTGATTTTCTCCATAGCGACTCCTTTCTGTGCAGTGGTTTTAAATACCAAAAAGACTTTCCCTGCCTCAAAGCACCCTGAGATGACAGCAAACCACTGGGCCTGTTTAGCCTGGAAAAGAGAAGGTTGAGGGGAGACCTCATGGCTCTCTATAACTACCTGAAGGGAGGTTGTAGAGAGACAGGGACTGGTCTGTTCTCCCTAGTGGAGAGTGATAGGACAAGGGGAAATGGATGGAAATTGCCCCAGGGCAGGTTCGGGATAGACATTAGGAGGAATTTCTTCGCTGCAAGGGTTGTCAGCCATTGGAACAGGCTGCCCAGGGAGGTGCTTGAGTCACCATCCCTGGAGGTGTTGAAGAGACAGGTAGATGTTGCATTGGTGAGCATCATTTAGTAAGTTGCTAGGGCTAGGACAAAGGCTGGACTCATGATCTTCAAGGTCTCTTCCAGCTGTAACTGTTCTATGATTCTATGGAGTGCAGCAAGAGGAAGCAAAGGCCAACCTTGAGGGGAAGGGCAAGCAAAGCCACCAGGCAGCCCAGCCCCTGGCTAACTCAGGTACTGCTCCCTCTGAAAGATTCCTTCAAGAAAGCTCCAGCAAACATAACAGAGGCTTCATTTTTTTCCCTCCACGTACCCAGTCACACAGGGAAAGCATTTTCCATGGAAAATCAACTAAAAATCCCTTTGGAGCCATCAAACCCCAGTGCTGTCTGTGCAGGGACCCTTGGGCAGTCAGGAGAAGGGGCTCCATCCCTCCCAGTCCATCCAGCCCTGACTCACCCCAGAATGCACAGCAGAGCTCCAAGTTGGGTCAATCAATGGCTTCTGGTGTGCCCTGGCAGGTTATTTGTCTCTGTGGCATTAGGGTCAGACTAAAACCTCCAAGTCATACACATAAAAAGGCTTTTAAATTTCATAGACTCATCAAACCCCAGGTTGGAAGAGACCTTGAGGATCATCTGGGCCAACCTTTCTTGGGAAAACAATTTCTGGGTGTGTTGACCTCAAAAAAAAGCATATCAGAATCACAGAATTGATTAGGTTGGAGAAGATCTTTCTTAAGATCATGGAGTCCAACTGTTAAATAGCTCTGTCCCTGCTGCTGTGTCCCAGTAAAATCCCACCTGGCACAATGGGTCCTATCCCACTGCCCACTCCTGCAGCATCCACTGGCCTCAGCACATCACTGGGTGTCTGGCCCAAGAACAAGAGAACTTCACCCCAAACTGTTGGTCAATACACCCTTGGTGTCCATTCCTGTCTCTAACACTCCTCCTTCAGGAGGGGAGAACTAAAGTAGGACAACACTAAAGGTGGAGAGAAAAGCAACTAAAGATGGACAACAAGGTCACCAGCAGCAGCAATGTGCCCTTGTGGCCAAGAAGGGCAATGGCACAAACTGGAACTCAGGAAATTCCATCTGAACAGGAGGAGAAAGTTGTTTGCTGTGAGGGTGCAGAGCCCTGGCCCAGGCTGCCCAGAGAGCTTGTGGAGTCTCCTTCTCTGGAGGAGATTCCAAGCCCAGCTGGAGGTGATCCTGGCCAAGCTGCTGTGGGTGACCCTGCCGGAGCAGGGGACTGGACTGGATGATCCCCAGAGGTCCCTTCCAACCCTCACTATGCTGGATGCTGTGCAAGTCCACAAAGCACTACTGAAGCACTTTAAAAACAAAGAAGGTGAAGAACATCCTCCAGACACTGTGTTAGTCAAAACCAACAGCCAAACCATCACTAGCTTCTTCCTAGCTCCTTGCCCTCACTCACCTCCTCTGTCCCAGCAAAGCCTTGCCCAGCACAAAGTCAGCATCTCCTGTCAGACTCAGGGAGGGCTGTGGGACACCTGTGAGCCCTCTGAGCTCTAGGAAGTCACCTTCCACCACCACATGACAGATATATTTAATGATACTTCACCTCCAGATAATAGATTGATTTAACTGTAGGGACATCTCAAAACAGTTTTGTCTTCATTTGCTTTGTGGCTCCCCTCAGCCTGTACAAACATGGGTCAGTCTCAGGGTTTCTCTGTCACTTAAGTAATTCCTTAGATGTTATAATTAACACAGCAGCCAATTAATAACATATGGGTCTATGTGACCATAAGAAAGTAATAAAACAAGTCATTAAGCTCCTCCTGACATGGCTGTGATGTGGTTAGTGCTGAATCTGGCAGAAGTAGGTGCAGAAGTTCTCAGACTCAGCTATAACATCAGTATCATTTGGTAAATGTACCCAGTAAGGTTTCACTTTAAAACCAGACAAAGTTGATTCATGCCATGCTGAGTGTCCTACCTCCCTAAGAAAATGTGCATTTGTGGTATCAACAAAGCTTTCCAGAAGAACTTCTTCCCCACATGCTTTGATTACAGCATCTGGAAAAGGATCTTTGGAAGCAGTGTCCTGCCCCAACTCACTCCAAGAAGGACACTGAGGTGCTGGAGTGCGTCCAGAGAAGGGCAATGAAGGTGGTGAAGGGTCTAGAGCATAACTCTTGGACCTGATGAGCTTACAGATCTCTTCCAAGCAAAACAATGCCATGACTCTGTGGTTCCTCCCACTTGCAGCCTTACACCAGCTCAGCTCAGATATGACTAACTGAACCTCAAACTATCACTCAAAGCACAGATCAAAAGTTCCAGGCAACCCATGAAAGCAGCAGTCACCTCTGATGTGCTCCTGTGGTGAGATCCACAGCTGCAGGTTACAATGCTCTCAGCTTCCAACTCAAGACATGATCCAACACTGCTGCAGTACAAGAAGGCTTAGGAGCAATTGTTTCTCATTTCCAACCTAAACCTCCCCTGGCACAACTTGAGGCTGTTTCCTCTTGTCACTTGTTCTTGGGAAAAGACACCAACCCCCACCTGGCTCCAACCTCCTTTCAGGGAGCTGGAGAGATCCAGAAAGTCTCCCCTGAGTCTCCTCTTCTCCAGGCTTGGTTGGTTACCCCAGTTCCCTCAGCTGCTCCTCACCACGCTTGTGCTCTAGAGCCTTCACCACCTTCCTTGTCCTTCTCTGGACACACTCCAGCACCTCAATGTCCTTCTTGCAGTGAGGGACCCAAAACTGAAGCCAGTAATGCAGTGACCAGGACAGAACTGCCAAGACTTGGTTTGGGATTCCACTTACTCCCTCCTACTCCCCTCCTCTGAACACCAGCACTCAGCAGACACAGCCCAGGAGCTTCCAGCAGCCTTTATGCCCCTGCAGACAAAATCTCCCAGTCCAGGGGAGCATCCACATCCCCCCACAGAAACACACTTTGACCTCACATAGGGTGGGGAAAGCAACTTCCCATGCTGACAGTACCACCAGCAGCCCTGGACCTGTCTCTGAGCAGCAGCAGCTGCACTCAGCAGCCAAAGCAAAGCACAAATCCCCTCAGCCAGGGCCCAAACCCCACTGACAGCCCATCAGTGACAGGCTCTGTGCCCTCACCCCATGCCTTTGCCCAGGTGGACAAAGCAGTGCCTGGTCCTGCTCCTCCATGGGGGTTGGGGCTGGATGCAGCCCCAGTGGGAAGGGGACAGTAGTGGGAAGGGGTCTGAGCTCCACGGCTCTGCTGAAGCACATCCCTCCCACTCCAAGATTTACAAAGGCAAGCTGGCAAGCACCCAAGTAGCCAAAAATGTGCTGCTTGGTCCCCAAAGCAGCATGGGTCTGGGACAGGGTGCCACCAGGCTGGTGAGGAGGAACACAACGGCAAAGAGACATCCTCACAGCAAGGCCTGGCCCTGAGGTTGGTGCCTGGCCCTGGGGTTGGTGCCTGGCCACAGCTCTCTGCCCTCCACACTGCCCAGGGTTAACTGCAGCATGAGGACACCAAAAAATGGTTGGCAGGCACTCGGTACCTCCCCAAGCAACCTGGAAAATAAGCAGAGAGGGAGGAAAACCCATGATGCAGGAAGGAAAACAAGCCCAAATCTTTGTGCTGAGAAGCCCTGGGAAGATTCTGTCAGCAGCAGAGGCTCAGCTGATGCCTCGCCGCGTTATCACCAACAATTAACAGCCTGACTCCCACCAAAAGGACACTGACAGAATTCAGGCTATTTATCCACCCACTGCACATCAGCACAGACACTGTCCATGAGGAGGAGATGGAATTCCGGGTGCACCAAAGCCCAGGAAACACAATCCAGCTGGCAGTACAAAACCAGAGCTGTTTTTCCTTGCAGCAGGCAGCGTTAAGGCACAGCCCAAGATTATCCTGCAGCATCCCAGGAGTTGTCCCCAAGTTCCCTCCCCACTCACCCTGCTGTACGTGTATCTCTTGCTCTGGGCCATGCTGCCTCCAGCTTCTCCCTTGATTTTAAGGCTCGATTCCCTGTCGCCGAGGCTCTCTGCTCATGGCCAGCAGGAATTCAGCAGAGGCTGCTCAGGCTTCCGCCATTCCAACCATCCCCGAGGCTCTGCAGGGTCAGGCAGAGACCAGGGAAAGCCCTTTCCTGGCCGAGGATCCTTTCACAGAGGGATACACAGAAATCCAGCCCGGCTGATGGAGCCTACTCTGCGCTAGTGCTGCTCCAGACTTGTCACCAGCACTGCTGGGTCCTAACGCTCCCCAGCTCCCGGCAGAGCCGCAGGAGCAACGGCAAGCAGCCTCGGCACGGCCAGCAGCACAGCCACCCGAGCACAGGAAGGACAAAAGGAAGGATAAAAGGCACCACGAAGGACAAAGCCTCCTATGCCTCTCCTGCTGGCTGCTAGGCAGGGGCCACCCTGGTTTCATCCCACTGGAGTTGACCAAGAGACCCCTGGCTAGTGCCACAGCGAGCCTTGGGGTGCCCCCAGCCTCCTCATCAAGCACCAAGGGTGGTCCCCAGCAGCCACACCTGGCTCCTCCTGTGCCCCCTGGCACCACATGCCTCCATGGCAAAGTTTGAGGATCCCAAAATACCAGCATGGTGCAGGTTGGAAGAGATCTCTGGGGATCATCCAGTCCAACCCCACTGCTCCAGAAGGGTCACACACAGCAGCTTGCCCAGCATCACCTCCAGATGGGGTTGGAATCTCTGCACACAAGGAGACTCCACAAGCTCTCTGGGCAGCCTGGCACAGGGCTCTGCACCCTCACACCAAACAAC
Organism: Bucco capensis; assembly: GCA_013396975.1. NCBI lineage: Eukaryota > Metazoa > Chordata > Aves > Piciformes > Bucconidae > Bucco > Bucco capensis. The sequence goes on from VWZO01014668.1 coordinate 96,150, forward strand.
TTTCTCCTCCTGTTCAAGTGGAACCTCTTGGGTTCCAGTTTGTGCCCATTGCCCCTTGCCCTGTCCTTGGGCACCACTGAGCAGAGTCTGGCCCCATTCTCTTGCCCCCTGCACCCTTGAGCTCTTGCTCAGCATAGATCAGCTCCCCTCTGGCTCTGCTCTTCTCCAGGCTAAGCAGCCCCAGGGCTCTCAGCTTTTCCTCCTGCCAGAGATGCTCCAGTGCCCTCAGCATCTTGGGAGCCTCTGCTGGACTCTCTCCAGTAGTTCCTTGTCTCTCTTGAACTGGGGAGACCAGAACTGGAGCCAGGACTCCAGATGTGACCTGACTAGGGCTGAGGAGAGGAGGAGGAGAAGCTCCCTTGACCAGCTGCTGGTCACACACTTCTCCACGCAGCCCAATGCAGACTCTCTCCCCAGCAACCCACACAGCACGCATCAGAGGTGTGCACACAAGCACAGCACAGGCAGATGAAGGCACGGAGACTAAACAGTTAATCTTGGGATGTTTTTCAAGATCAATAATTGTTCTTTCCCTGGCTGATCTGAATAGATGTCTAATTAAAGTCATCAGCCTCCCTTTTCAGAGCTGTCTGCAGCATTAATTGCCATCTGTGAAATGGCAAGTGTGGCTAACAGAGGAGCTTTGGCAATCCACGACACCTAGCCACAAGACACCAGCACACACCAGCAGCCAGGACCCTGCCCTGGGACACCAATACACATGGCTGTCCCCAAAACAGTGTCTGCACCACTTGGATTGTTATGGCTGTTTGGATCCTGTTCCAGCACCTGACTGTAGTAACCATAACAAAGGCAATGAGCTACCTGGAAAGAAAAAACAGCATCATCAGGTGGGGGTTGGTTTCTTCTCCCAAGGAACAAGCAATAGGACAAAACAGCCTCAAGTTACACCAGGGGAGGTTTAGGTTGGGCATTGGGAACAATTTCTTCCCCAAAAGGGTTGTGAAGGCCTGGCCCAGGCTGTCTAGGGCAGTGGTGAAGGGGTTGAAAAGCCATGGAGATGTGGGACCTGGCACTCCTGGTTAACAGTTGGACTTGGTGTTCCTTGAGATCTTTTCCAGCCAAAACAATTCTGCAATTCCACGATTCTATCAGGAAGTTTTTAAAAGGCTAAAGAGGAACCTGCTCAGGAAGTTTGTGCAGGCCAACATGAGGCTAAATTTTGCAGAACACTCCTACTAATGAGCTTATCTCTGGTCCTTTATCTCCTGCATGGCTGTGGAAGTTGTGAACGGCAAACAAGAAACACACACTTCCCATCAGTGAACTTCATGTCTCTGCTGAAAGTTTGCTTTGGGAACCAGGCAGAAAAGCTTGAAAATACACACACACACAAAAAGCAGAGCCTGGCACAGAGCAGGGATCAAGGACTACTGGAAAGTATCACTGCATGAAGGAGGTGGCCCTCAAGGATACAGTGATTGCATCCAAGGGGATGAACTTTAAAGACATGCATTGGGGATGAACAATGAGAGAACTTCACTAGAAACCAGGATTTTATCACAGGAACAACTCTGGTGACTTGCTGATCACCAGAGTATGGACCACAGACACCTTACAGCTACTGACACAGGCCAGGAACAGGAGCAGAACCTGCCCCTCGTGCTCACCTCTGCCCAAAGCCATCTGCTCACAAGAGGTGCCCAACTCCAGCATCCCCAAATCACCCCAGGCAGCCAGTGGGGAAAAGCTGTGACAGCAGCAAGAACTCTAAGTGATTCTGTGCTTCTATGCAATGTCAGCCTGAGGAAGACCATGGTTTGAAGGGTTTCTTAAACTAATGCTAAAAACCCCAACATCTCTGTATTTTTTCCTTTGTCTGCAGATATCTTGGCTGTCCAGGAGACACCAACTCAGGGAACTAAGCCACACTGGCACCCAAAGTAGACACTATTAGTTCTTAGTCCCATTTTCCCAGCTTAAATATGTTTCTGATCAGCAATCTCCTCACATCTCTCATCTTCCCCTGGGCTGGAGACAGATACAAACTCCTTTCACCATTTCAGCAGTGCTACAGGTCACCACCCTGGCACCTCCTGAGGGTGCTTCTGTCACAACCCACTAACACAGCCAACAGATTGGCACCAAGCAGTGCCCAGAGGAGTGACAAACTGCAATGCTCTGAAGGAGCAGAGTACAGGATGGGTTACATCACCTGATTTCTGGGGTCATTCCTGTCTCCAGATCCAACCTCACCTCTTAGAGCATTGACAAGAGAACCTCTCATTCCTAAAGGACACCAGGAGTCCATCCAAGCAGGGAAGGCTCTAGCTGACCTCCTCACACGCTTGGTGCTGAACAGCCAAGGCTCAAGAGCAGGGACAAGGACAAAGGCAGAGTGTGGGGCAGGGGCAAGCAGAGCTCCTGCTCAGCCAGTTTGGGGTCCATTAGGCAATGGTACGTACTGTAGGAGCTGCTGGTGAGTCTATTCCCAAATCCAGAGGCTCTCAGGAGACTTGTGTCTGCTCGGGAGACGGCCCTAGGCCAGCCTGGGGCATGCTGCACACGTCAGGGTCACTCTGGCCCAACTCTAGGGCAATCTTCATTCACCTGCAAACAAATTGGGAAGAGTGACTATCTCAACACATGTGGGCGAGGCACTGGCACCACATCACCCTCCTGCCTGGACATAGGCCCTCCTGCAGCCACGGCTGTGTGGGGACACACCAAGACCATCCAGCAGCTCCCAAGCTCCTGATAGAGCAGTCACTACTACAGATGAACTACCCTAAAAAGGGCAAGGAATAATCCAGTTGGAACCTGGAGACTTTTAGTGAAGTCTGGGATAAAAAATGCTCCACACCCCAAACAGCTTCAACCCCAAAGCTAAGCAAACTGAGCAGGAACATTAAAAACCTTCTGAAAACTCAGAAAGCCACAGAATGGTTTAGGTTGGAAAAGATCTTTAAGATCAAGTCCAGCTGTTAACTCAACCATCAGATCCAACTCCTTTGAGTCCAGCTTCCCACTATCTGTTTAGGAAGAGCAAAATCCCATCCTACTGTATTTATATTTAATTTTTACATATCAAATGGGGAGATGTGTGTAAACTGTTTCAGCAAAGCTCTTTTCCCATTTACAAACCACTCCACTTTTCCCAGCAAACTTAGGTTCACAAAAGAAACTTTAAGAACAGCACTTCAGGGTCTGAACCGGGCATGGGGACAGGGACAGGTCCCAGCCCAGGCACCCATGGCCACGGGGACAGGGACAGGTCTCAGCCCAGGTGTCCAGGGCACAGGGACGGGTCCCAGCCCAGGCACGGGGACATGGACAGGTCCCAGCCCAGGCACCCACAGGCACAGGGACAGTTCTGTGCCTGGCACAGCACCTAGAACATGGTAGCAGCTCACTCACTGATGGCCACGCTGCCACCCAAGACCAGGAGAAGGTTTTTGGGACCCCTCCCCTATTTAAAAGCAAGCAGTCAGCCCTAGCTGACAGCACAGTGCCACCAAATGCTGGCCCCACGCCCACTGGAGGAGGGGATGCTGCTGCCATTACCCCAGCCCAGCACCCCATTTCTGAGGCAGGATGGATCCAAGGCACTAGGACCCAGCAGGTGCTGTGAGCCTGCGCCCTGCTCAGCTGCACCACTGCAGCCGCAGCCCCACCGCAGCCACCGCGGCAGCTCCAGCTGGGGCTGAGGCTTCCCACTCCACCGACTCAATTGTTCCCTCTCTAGCTTTCAAGGGAATCTCTCTGGATTGCCACCGATGTCCCAGCAGCAGCAGCAGGGCCAGGGGATGGTAACCACAGCAACGGAGCGACAGGCAAAGGATGCTGCGGAGCAGCCCCGGGGACTCGCCGGCAGCAGGAGGAGGTCAGTGGTGTTCAGCTCATTCCCATCAAACCATCACTCATTACTCCACCACCAAGCCCCAGCCATCGATCGCAGTATTGCTGCCATGCAGCCCTCACGGAGCTAGTCACAGCCAAAAGAGCTGTTCCTAGCCATCCTTGCTCAGCTTTACCCCTTCAAGAGTGGCCAGAAATGGTTATTCCTTGTTGCTCTAGTGCTCCAAGACTGAGAGCAACCAGAACTGTTTATTCCTTGTGAGACTCTGGCAGCAGCTGCTGCCTTCCAGCACTGACCCAACTGCCTTTGCTTTCTTGTTGGAGCCATCACCATCCCTAACCAGTTTCCTTCTCTTATGGAATTCCCAGCCAGCAGTCCCCTCTCCCTCCAAGGGCAGGTATCCAAGGTACCCCTGTGGGGTCCTCCCTGGGGCTGCAGCATCTCACAAGCCATACAACACAATTAGGCCACTAATCAATCAGCCACAGATGACTGTTCCTTGTGTGTCAGGTGCAGGATCCAGCCCTGTCCAGCTCAGATAGCCCCTGCTATCTACCTCACTCCTCTGCATTCTTTAGGAATTTTTCACACAAACACCCCAGGAAGGGCTGCAAAACCCACCCATGGTTCAGCTTCTGCAGGTCCCACTGAGGATTTGGGGCTTTATGGTGTGTTAGCAACACACAACCACTCAAGGAGAGCCCCAGCTCCCAGAGCTGTACCTCCCAGAGCCTCCTGCTACCAAAACCCAACTAAAATTGCTCCTTGCTCCCCCTCAAGCATTCCAGAGGAATTTCAGGAACGCTTCCGTTAGCAAGACATCCTCTGAGTGAAGTGGGTCACAGCCGCTGCCTCAGCTTCATGCTTGAGAAGAAAGAGGAGAGAAGGAACTGGTCCAAGGTCACACTGCCAGACCTTGGCAGGACCCTAAAACCCCAAACACCACATGCAAGTCCCATGTAAGGACCAGCCCTTCCCAGGAAAGCCAACGGCTGACTCCAGAGGTGTGCTCAGGGAGCTTTGTTAGCAACAAGGGAAAACAAAGCAGCAAGGTGCTGAGCTTTCTGCTCATCCCTGCAATCCTGCAGGGTGCAGCCAGTCTCCACACCACAAGGTTCTGCTCTGTGGAACCAGCCGTGATTTACTGCCACCACAACCACAAAGAAAGGTTTACTTCCTTTGGGATACTCCCATGCATCCCACAGACAGGATTCTTAGCTGTTAGAGCCATACTAGACTTTTACTGGACTATATGAAAGTGAGGGCTTGGACTAGATGACCTTTAAAGCTCCCTACCAAACCATTCCATGATTCCATGAAATACCAGCCTAGAACTTTTCCTTTTGCCCACCAACTACAACACACAGAGAAATCAGCCCCAGAAGCTGAGTGACTCCTGCTCTGCCTCCAAATCCAAGTGTTTCAAATCCCCTTCAGCTTGTGCCACTTATGCTCCTCCTCAAAGGCTATTTCTCAAATCCTCTCTTCATTTCTAATAGTGTTTTGGCTCAGCCTCTGCTTCAGAAGCACCATTTCTTGGCAGTGCTGGTTAATGGCTGCACTCCATCATCTGAAAGGTCTCTTCCAACCAAAATGATTCCGTGATCTATTTCACCTGGACAGGGAGGATGCAGGTTATCAGTACAAGCTCCTGTTCCTCAGCAGGGAAACCTCTACAGGCCCTGCTGGGACAGGTTAGGACCACAACCATGCTCCACTTACCACTGAAATCCTTCCATGCTTCACCAAGAACCTACACCTCAGTGAACATTTAAAGCTCACACCAAGGGTTCTGGCTGCAGAACCAGCTCTGTCCTGGCCACGGGAGCAGAGGAGCTCCCACAGGGAATCCAGGCTCACTCTGCTATTTTTTCCCCCCACATGGTGCAGATTCCTCTATCCCAAATGTGTCCATCATGAAACTGATCTGCCAGACCAGACGTGAGGGAAACAGCCACCACCTCCCTGCTGGACTGAGGGCTACTAGCACCACACCGAGGAAAAAGGTGAATTACACTGGAAATAAGCCCAAAATCTGTCACTACCAACAGCAGCAGGGAAAGGTGAGACTTTATTTAACCAAAAAATGTTCAATATAGGTGTTTCTGAGCACAGAGAGCTCTGCCTCTCTGCCTCTCTGCCAACCCAACAGACAACCCATAGGGATTGGGGGGTCCTCTAGCACTGATGCCTCCCAGCAGACACCCTAGAGAGGCTAGGGATCTTTCATCAGATACCTAATGTTAGCTGAGGTCCTCCATCCCCCCCCCCCCCAGCAGATATCCCATAGGCATTGAGGGTCCCCTAGCACTGCCTCCTCCCAGCAGACATCCCATGGGGGTTAGGATCCCCCAGCACTGCTCTCCTCACCACTACAGGGGATGGTGGCTCTCTCAACTCCCCCCTCACACAGATCCATACGGGAGAAGGGAGGGTGCAGGCCGCTCCGCACCCCAACACCGACATTCCACCTTCCTCTTGCACACCAAAACACACACCCTGAGGCGCTGGGCACCCCATCCCTAGCCCAGGAGGCCCCCCCAATTCCCCCCCCCCCAAGACCTACCTCCCAGCCGCTCCCCACAGCCGCTCCCCGCCCTCAAACACCATCGGCCCGCAGCCTCAAGGCCCCCACCAGGCCTCCGCGGGCTGCCCAGCGCGCTGCCTCACGGCGCTGCCGCACTCCCTCCCCTAGACTAGCGTTAGGCATCGCAAAGGGCAGCCCTGAAGGGGCCGACAGGACCCTCCGGGAGGAGGCCATGCATAGTGAGGGCAGTGAAGCCGCCCAGGGGAAAGGCAGCGTCTTCCTGTCGGGAGGATGGGATGCGGCGGGGCGGGAGCTACCGCTGCTGGTAGGGATGAGGTCTGCACGGCCAGGAGGTGGGGCTGGGAGAGAGGAGGAAGCAGGACGGGACGTGGAGAGAGTGGTAAGTGATTCAGGCCCAGCAGCGGCCTAGGCCCGGGTTGCATATGGGACCAGGCCCGACCCGGGCAGCGACAGCCTTGTCTGCTCTCTTCTCGTAAACTGGAATGGGTTAAACAACACCTAATGTTCTCCTGCGGTGTGTGGACCAGCAGCGGGTCAAGGGAGGTTCTTCTCTCCCTCTCCTCTGCCCTAGTCAGGCCACAGCTGTAGTTCTGGCTCCAGTTCTGGACTCCCCAGTTCAAGAGGGACAAGGAACTGCTGGAGAGAGTCCAGCAGAGGCTCCCAAGATGCTGAGGGCACTGGAGCATCTCTGGCAGGAGGAAAGACTGAGAGCCCTGGGGCTGCTTAGCCTGGAGAAGAGCATAGCCAGAGGGGAGCTGCTCCATGCTGAGCAAGAGCTAGAGGGTACAGGGGGCAGGAGAATGGGGCCAGACTCTGCTCAGTGGTGCCCAGGGCCAGGCCAAGGGACAATGGGCACAAACTGGAACCCAAGAGGTTCCATCTGAACAGGAGGAGAAAGTTGTTTGGTGTGAGGGTGCAGAGCCCTGTGCCAGGCTGCCCAGAGAGGTTGTGGAGTCCCCTTCTCTGAAGACATTCCAATGTCTTCATCTTCTTGTGATCCTGGGCAAGCTGCTGTGTGTGATCCTTCTGGAGCAGTGGGGTTTGACTGGATGATTCCCCAGAGGTCCCTTCCAACCCTCACCATCCTGGGATTTGGGGAATCTCTGTAAACCACCGTGCTGATGCCCAAAGCCAAGGAGAACCGAAACCAGCGCCACATGGCTTTCTGATGGCAAAGCAGCCCTGGGTAGAGCATCCAATGAGGGCTGACAGGGTCAACTGAAAACAATTAAGTTAAACAATTTTATGGTTAATATACACCCTGAATACTTTGGGCTCTGACAAGTTGCAGGGCCAGCTGCAACTCACAGCAGCCTGGGGCCTGTGGACAGCTCCAGCCTATCCCTCTGTGCCCAACCATCCCTTTTACCCTACAGCAGCCAAATGCCGAAGAAGAAGGAGGTGCCAGCACTGGGCAGTCTCTGCTTGCAGAGCCTGGCCCAGCACATGCAGAGCCTCTGGGTGAAGGACTACAGTGAGAACTACCTGGATGAGTATCAATTCCGCTTCATCATGGGCCCTTTTAACGACCTGGGTGAGAGATGGGGGGCAGGGAGCCCCCTCCCTGAGGATGGGTGAGCACTGCCAGGGCCCTCCCTGACCCATGAACCTCCCTGCAGCTGGCAGCTTGGTGCAGGAGCTGATCCGGCTGCTGGGCGAGAGCCGGAGGCTGACCCGAGCAGCACTTCACCTGCTCCTGGTGCCACACCTGCAGGAGCTGAGCCTGCAGCACTGCCCCAGCCTGGCTAGCAACGCCATCGGCCAGCTCATCATCATGCGCTGCCAGGTCAGTGGGCACCATGCCCACCCTCTGTGGGACTGGGGGAGCAGGACAGGGGTGCCCACCTGCTGTGGGACTGGGGGAGCAGGACAGGGGTGCCCACCCTCTGTGGGACTGGGGGAGCAGGACAGGAGGTGCCCACCATCTGTGGGGATGAGGGAGAAGAGCATGGGGTGCCTACCCTCCCTGGGGCTAGAGGAGCAGGGCAGGGGGTGCCAACCCCTGCCCTGAGCTGGGGAAGTGGGTGTGGGGGTGCCCACGTTCCACAGGGCTTGGGGTAACAGGGGTCAGGGGATGGGTATGTTCCATGGCTGGAGGACAGAGGGATGCCAGGGTGCCCCCACCCCACCCTCCTGAGGGTCTTTCTGTGTGCCGTGGCAGAACCTGAGTTCCCTGGACCTGTGCGGCTGCAGCCGGCTCTCTGCGGACATGTTGGTGGATGTGGTTGAGGGGCTGCCACAGCTGCTGCGGCTGGGGCTAGCCAAAACCCAGGCCAACGTCCAGGTGCTCTCAGCTGTGGGCTCAAGCTGCCAACACCTGCAGGAGCTTGATGTGTCCAACTGCAAGAAGGTGTCCCCCCGTGCCCTGCGGCACCTGGCCTATGACCCACTGGCACAGACCCTCTGCTGCCCACGCCTCCGCATCCTGCTGGCCCGTGGTCTGCAGCCAGTGGCCGACACGGTGCCAGCGTTGGCCTTCCTGCTGCTGGCCCTGCCACGCTTGGAGTTCCTGGCCCACAGCACAGTGCCGGATGCCCTTCACTTTCTCCACGAGCAGCATTTTGGCGGCACAGAGGACACCGAAGGCTTTCCCTCACTGGAGGAGCTGGCACAGCACCGGGGTGCCACCCCAGGGGGCCCGCCGCTCATCCTGCCCCTGCGGCATGTGGAGGAGGTGGAGGAACCATGGCTGGCCACCATCCATGCCATCTGTCCCCACGTCGAGGAGGCCAGTGTGTGGCTCAGGGACGACCCAGCCCCGGCGGGTGGTGGGCAGCTGCTGGACTGGCACCGCCTGGCACGACTGACCCTGGGCTGCACTGGGCGACAGAGCCGGCCACTAGCAGAGGTGCTGCCACTGGCACAGAGACTGGGCCCTCGCCTGCAGACCCTAGCCCTGCATGGCTTCTGCTGCCAGGAGGAGCTCGCCCTGCCTGCCCTGCTCACCAGTTGCCCTGGCCTGGTGGCCTTCAGTGCCGAGCTGCACGCCCCACCGGACCCCAACCCCAATGGTGAGCCGCCAGCTGAGCCACTCCACTGGGCCACTGACCTGCTGCCCCACAGCCTCCCCAAGCTCCAGAGCTTCTCCCTGACTCTGGCTGGCACCACTGACACTTGTCCAGCCTGGCACGGGGTAGCACTGCGTGCCACACTGGCCTCGCTGCTGTGCCATGCCCCCCGGCTCCGGACCCTGCGCCTGCTCGGCATCCCCTTCCCGCTGGATTCAGTGTTCCAGACAGCACTGGCAGCACCAGGGCCACCACTGCTGGAGCTGCAGGAGCTCTCACTGGCCGAGAGCCACGTGTCTGCTGACACTGTGTGGCTACTGCTGGCCTCCAAGGGCCACCTGCGGCACTTGGACCTGTCCCACTGCCGGGACATCTACCGGCGAGACTATGACAGCTTCCTGCAGGCCATACGGAAGCAGCGGCTGGACCTGGACATCACCTGGCAGTAGCCAAGCTCTTTAATAAACCGTTTGCACCATCTGTGGTGGCACCCTCTGTGCCCATCCTGGGGGCAATGCTGGCACAGGGTAACCCACAGCCACTCTCCATTGGGAAGGTCCTGGGCAGGGCTGGTTCCGATGGGGTGACTGCCATCTACTGCAGTTCAGGCTGCCAGGGCAGCGCCCTGTACCCTGGCACTAGCTGCCCCACACCAGCATGGTGCCAGTGTCCCCCTGTCAGTGTCCATTTGGTGTCCCTAGCACAGCAGCAGCAGTGGATGACACAGTGGCTCAGTGCTGGTGGCCATTGGCAAGCCCTGTTAGCCGCTCAGACTCCTCCCAGAGCTTGCGAGCTAGCCCGGGGTCACGGGCAGCCTCAGAGGGCAGCTCCAGCCTGCAGTGGCTGTTGAAGTACTTGCCCGTGATGCCCGAGGCCTCCTCCGACACTGCACAGTAAATGGTGCTGAGGGCTCCCTGCTCTGGCGACTGCAGGCACAGCACAGTCAGGAAGGAGCACAACCACCCCCTGCCCTCCCTACCACTGCCAGGGCAGGGTCTGGGCAGGGTTTAGGGGTTCCAGGCAAGGTTTGGGGGATGTGGGCAGAGTTTGGCCTCCACTCACCTTGATGAAGGGATGGATGAGCACAAAGAGCATCCGCATGGCCCAGCCAAAGTGCCGCATGATCTTGGTGCTCACCACGCCAGGGCTCACTGCATTGGCTGTCACCCCTGCCAATGTGCACTGTTGGCACCCAAATCCCTGGGTGCAGCCCCAAGCCCAGGCTCAGAGCAGAGGCTCCACTGTGCCCTGGCACCCTGAGGGATGTGGTTGCCACTAGCCAGGGCAAGTGGAGGGTCCTGGGGAGGTTCTACCAGGGCTGAGACTCCCCAGCCCCATCACGCAGCCCCTGCATCATGGTATGGCAGCATGTGGCATGGCATAGCACAGCATGGCAAAGCACAGCTCAGCAGGGTGCTGCTGGCCATTGTATGGCGCAGAATGGCATGGTATAGTTGTGTATGGCACAACCATAGGGCTCAGCACAGCACGGCACAGCTTAGCAGGGTACTGTGAACATTGCACTGCACAGCATTGTGTGGCATGGCACGGCACAGCCTGGCACCCACCTGTGCCACGCAGCCTGCGTGCCAGCTCGGCACTGAAGAGGAGGTTCATCAGCTTGGTGCTGCAGTAGGCAGCATCGTAGCCACCAGCTGCCTGCTGCCCGCTCAGGTACCTGCTGTCAGCAGTGCCCACACGGTGCCGCAGTGATGAAACCGTGACCACACGCGAGGGGGCTGAGGCCTTCAGGAGGTCTGTGCGAGGCAGGGAGTGGGTGATCTGGGTCCCTGCCACCCTCAGAGCCCTCCAGTAGCCCCCCAGAAGCCCCCAATAACCCTGTGGTAGCCCTTCAGTAGCTCCTGGCAGCCCCCACAAAGCCCTCTGAGTCCTCTGGAGCTCCCTGGCAGCTCCCTAGTAGTGTCCCATTTGCCCCTGGCAGCTCCCTGACAGCCCCCCAGTAGCCTCTGGTCGTCTCTCAGTAGCCTCTGGCAGCCCCTCAGTAGTCCACCACAGACGCTTGGCAGCCACCAGTAGCCCCTGGAGCCACCAGCAGACCCCCAGCAGCCTTTGCATCCTTAGCCCAACACATCTCCCAGTAGCCCCAGTATTTACCCAGCAGCAGGTTGGTGAGCAGGAAGGGACCCAAGTAGTTGGTGGCAAAGGTCAGCTCCAGCCCCTCTGGTGTGATGCTGAAGGGCAGCCCTGGAGGATGGAGACCCGTTGGCCAGGGTCCTGCTCCCAGTGTCCCCAGACCCTGCTCCCTGTCCCCATCCTGCCTGCAGTGCCTACCGGTGACACCAGCATTGTTGACCAGCAGGTCCAGCCTCTTCTCCTCCCGCAGCACAGCCTGGGCGAAGGCTCTGACTGAGGCCAGTGAGCTGGTGTCCAGCAGCCGCAGCAGCACCGCAGGGTTGCCAGTGGCCTCCCGGATCTCCTGCACAGCCTCCTGGCCCCGCTCCCGGCTCCGGCATGCCAGGATGGTGCGGGCATTCCTGCGGGCCAGCTCCAGGGCCACACACTTGCCGATCCCTGTGGTACACGGAGCTGATCCCCGAGGGGTTCCCACAGCAAGGGGTCCCTGGTGGGCTGTATCCTCATCCCTGGGCTCCTCCTGGTAGCCCCAGGAGTAGAACAGAGCCATGGAAGGAGAGTCTGTCCTGGGCAGCTCAGCCATTACCAGAGCTCAGTGCCAATCCAGGGTGCCCCAGGCGTGGAGTTGGGGACATTGCAGGGGCACTGGAAGGCACTGGGGCCAGGCTCCTGGCTCTGCAGTACACGGTGGCTGAGTAGGGACAAGGACGGGGACAGGGACAAAGTAGGACAGGCCACCACAGGGTATGGAAATGAGATGGTGGTGGCTGCACACTACAGCTCAGTCTGGTGGCACAGCTTGGACCTCACAGGCAGGATGGTGGCCATGGGCACGGACATGGCCCCCAGATCCTCCCAGTACATGGCCCTGTGGGGGTGTGGTGCCCATGGTAGACAGCAGTGGGCTGGTGGCTGGGACAGTGCCAGCAACTCGATGGCCTTGGCTGTCAGTCATTAACCCAAGCAGGGCAGAGTCCAGCCACTCCTGCAACCCTTGGCATCACCAACACCAGGGCTGTGGACATGGGGAAGGGGCACCCATGCCCCCATGGGCCACCCCACAGCACCACCATCACCCACACAGGTGTCACCAGGCCCTTCTCCATCCTAGGGGGGGACAGAGACCTGCTGACACGCCCAGCTCCAGCTGCCAAAGGAAGGTGGCAGAGGCAGGACCCACAGCCCTGAGTGGGTGTCCTGCAGGTGACCCCCAGCCCCTGAGGTCCCTGCCACTGCTCACCACTGTTGGCTCCGGTGACGATCACCGTCTTGCCGGTCAGGTCGGTGGGACACTTGCGAGGGTTCCAGGAACGTCTCCTGTGTGCCCAGAGGAGCAGCCCCAGGAGCAGGGTGAGCAAGAACCAGCATGGGTGGCTGCAGGCACTTGGCAGGTCCATGGCTGGGCACCAGGTACCAGCGTGCCTGGCAGGGAGAGAGTCTGGCTGGGGATGGAGGTCAGCCCAGGACCTTCCCCCAATCCAGCAGCCCTGGATGGAACAGGGCTCCACAGGCGAAAGAGGCACAGCCCATAGGGAAGCAGTTCACAGGACTCTTACCATGGGAGGGGCAGAGATATCAGGACACTGAGCCACGTGCCCTCGTGCGACCCCAGGATTGCTCAAAATACTCAAATCCCATCATGGTGAGGGTTGGAAGGGACCTCTGGGGATCATCCAGTCCAACCCTCCTGCTCCCCCCCTGGCAGTTTGACCAGGATCACCTCCAGCTGGGGTTTAATTCTCTCTGGGCAACCTGGGCCACTGCTCTGGCACCCTTACAGCAAACAAGTTTCTCCTCCTGTTCAGGTGGAACCTCCTGGGTTCCAGTGTGTGCCCATTGCCCCTTGGCCTGGCCCTGGACACCGCTGAGCAGAGTCTGGCCCCATTCTCGTCTCCTGCACCCTTGAGCTCTTGCTGAGCATGGAGCATCTCCCCTCTGGCTCTGCTCTTCTCCAGGCTAAGCAGCCCCAGCACTCTCAGCCTTTCCTCCTGCCAGAGATGCTCCAGTACCCTCAGCATCTTGGGAGCCTCTGCTGAACTCTCTCCAGTAGTTCCTTGTCTCTCTTCATCTGGGGAGTCCAGAACTTGAGCCAGGACTCCAGCTGTGGCCTGACTAGGGCAGAGAGGGGGAGGAGAGGCTCCCTGGACCTTCTGGTCACACTCTATGCTCTGGTGCAGAGCTGGGATGAGACAGCCCCAGGGCTGCTCCTCAGCACATGTCAAGAGCAGAGTAACAGAAACCTCTTTCTTTCATCTCTGTATTTCCTTCAGCAGAGCTCACAAAGGGCTTTCCCCAGCTCTGGCAGAGCCTATGGTGCTGTATTGTTGCCCTGCCCTGTGCTAGACCTTGCTCATGGCACCACAGGGTGAAGTGGAGATGTGCCAAAAGCCATGGGCAAGGAACTCACCAAGGACAAGGGGCATGTCCTGGAGCTTGGGCACCAAGGTGAGGGCAGGACCCATCTAGACACCCAGCCCCGGAGCTGCTGGAGCCACCCCATGTCAGCCAGAGCAGGGTGATCTTGGGGAGTGCTGCCTTCAGCCCTTGCCATTGGCCATGGCCTGCCAGGCCATGGTGCCCGGGAATGGGATGGTGGGGCAGATGGGTCTCAGGTCCCGCTTGGTCTCTTCCTCTTGCTCCTCCTCTTCCTCTTTGACCTCCTGCTTCATGCTGCCACCCTGTCGGATGGTGACGCCAGGTGCCAGCTGGGCAGAGCTCAGCAAGGAGCTGAGTGGCAGAGGGAGGGGGCCAGGGGGCTGTGCAGACCCTGCTGGTGGTCCCTGGATCTGCATCCCCACCAGTGGCGAGCTGCCCAGTCTCGGTGCCTGGCTCTGCCTGCTGGGACCCTGGGCATGTGCCAGCTTTTTGGGCTCTGGGTCCAGCACCACCACCTGGGGCTTGACCCAGTGCTTGGGGAGGCTATGGAGACCCAGCCTGGGGACCCCTGGGATGGTGCCAGACCTCCCTGGCCTCGCTCGTGGCCGGGTGGCTGCCAGGCTGGAGCAGGAGAGGGGTGGCAGCAGTGGCACATGGCTGCTGACCCATTCCATGCTGCTGCTCTCCACCTCCCTGTGGGATGAGCGCAGTGGATGCCATCCCTGCTCTTGCTTCCCCAGGGATGGGCAGGGAGCTGGTGACTTGGCTGGGCAGAGCCAGGGCGGCTGGGCATGGGGGGATTTTCCTTTGGTGGTGCAGGGAGTGATGGGCCCCTCATCCAGCAGCAGCCCTGGACAGGGTGATCCTGGCATAGTCAGGATGGCACTGGCAGTGGGGACCTGAACAGGCCACAGGGGTGATGTAGGGACAGATCCAGTCTTGGTCACCGTGGGGGGGTCCTGAGTCTGGGCATTGGAGACCTGTTAGGAATGGGACAAAGGGAGGCCATGGGGTGGGCTGGGGGTGTTGAGGTGCTACAGCTGCCCCCTGACCCCTGGACACAGACAACCCTGACTCCTCAGGAGGGTTTGGGGGACTGTGCCCTTCCAGTGGCTGTGTGATAGCACCCTGAGAACCGCCGAGTGGCACCAGAGGGTGACAGTGTGTGTCCCACAGCCGCAGAGCAGCTCATGGGGGTCTCTGGGGCCATGGCTGATTGGGGCGCATCTCACCTCTCCCTCATCTGGGCAGCAAGGGACATGCAGGATGGGGACGGCGCCCTGTGCCCACGAGTCCATGGCGAGGGGTTGCGGCTCCTCGTCCTCCCGCCAGGCTCCATCTCCCTCCTCGGGGTCCCAATCCCCCTCGTCCCGCGCCAGGAATCGCCACTGGGTGACATGGAGGATGGCATCCCGAGCCCGAGCCACCACGAAGGGAACGACCTGCAGTAGAGTCGGCGGTGAGACCTCTCCCACGCCTTGCCGGGCACCCTGTGCCCTCATCCCCGTGTCAGGCCACGGGAGCTGCGAGGGGCCCCGGGATCCCCCGGAGCGGCTCTGGGTGCCTCACCTGCCGAGCCGCGTTAGCTCTGGAGCACTCAACCATCACACGCTCCAGGAACTCAGCAAGTATGTCCCCAATGTCCCTGTCCCCGCGCTCGGCCTCCATCAGGGATGACCACTCAGCCTCAGGCAGGTGCTTGGCCACCACCTTGGCTCGGGCATTGGCCACCGTTCGTGGCCGGGACTTGTCCCGCCGGGACTTGGGGACGGCTGAACGCTGCCGGGAGCTCATCTTCTGCAGGGAGAGACAACAGCATTGGCACCCACAGCACGGGGCACCCATAGCCCGGGGCACCCTCAGCACGGGGCAACCTCAGCCCAGTGTACACCCCAGTACACCTCAATACTGCCCAGGACACCCCACTACAGACCAGCACACACCAGTACACCCCAATACAGATCAGATCTTGGAGGTCTTTTTCAAACCCCCTGAGCTCACCCCAGTACAGACCAGCTCACTCCAGTAGAGACCGGCTCACCCCAGTAGAGACCGGCTCACCCCAGTACAGACCAGCTCACACCAGTACACCCCAGTACAGACCAGCTCACCCCCGTACAGACCAGCTCACGTCCCGTCTCCCCCCACCTCGCCCATGCCCTCCCCGGATGGCGTCCTGGTCTCCATGGCAGCTCCCAGGCCCCGCCCCTGTCGCGAGGCGCGCGGGTGTTGTCATCCTCGCGGCGGCGCGGACCTGTGCTGACGTCATCACGCCGCGACGCCGTCACCATGGCTGCGGCAGACAGCGAGTGAGCGCGAAGAGGGGACCGGGACGGGGGCGGGGGGGGAAAGGGAGTACCGGGGGGAAAGGAGGTATCAAA
>VWZO01014669.1:0-13811 GCA_013396975.1 Bucco capensis
TGGTATGGTACATGCTAAGAACCTAGAGGAGCTCTGGTGCTTAACAGGCACAGGCATTTGTTTTGAGAATAATAGGTTATTATTCTGAACTATTAACGGAGGCCTCATATGTTAACAAAGTACTTTGTTTCAGTAACATCTTACTTCTCAACATCTTACAGCTTAACCTTATTGCTCTGTACGACTACCTAAAAAGAGGTTGTAGTGAGGTGGGAGTCAGTGTCTTCTCCCAGGTCACAAGTGATAGGACAACAGCTTCAAGTTGTGCCAGAGGAGGTCCAGATTAGATATTAGGAAGAATTTCTTCACCAAGAGGCTTGTCAATGGTTGGAACAGGCTACCCAGGGAAGTGGTGGAATCATCATCCCTGGAAGCATTTAAAAAAAGTGTAGATGTGTACTTGGGCACATGGTTTAGTGGTGAGCGTGTTAGTGTTAGGTTAATGGTTGGACTTGATGATCTCAGAGGTCTTTTCCATCCATAACGATTCTATAATTCTATGATCTCTTCAGACTTCATGGTCTGAAAGTGACAACATAAGGTGAGATGTTACTACATGAAAAATAAGGTGTTTGTTTTTTTAATTTTTAGAAAAAAACACTGGTATATTTAAAACAAAAAGAAAATATGTTTAGGTATCATTAACACAGTCCCTATTCTTAATAGGCTTCCAGTTTGTTTACTATGGGTTTAGTTAGATAAATGCTGCAGAATCAATCCTGAGTCCCACAAGAAGTTCCATTTAAAGCATTTGAAGCACATACATCTGTCAGGAAAATCTGTGCAGCTAAGCATCTCAGACTGAATTCTTACTTTTGTAAGATCTTTGCATACGCAGTGCTCTGCATTCCTGTCACTACAGCAAGGTAATTGAATTTACTAGCCAAACCCCTTGAACGGTCTCACAGAAATTCCCAAAGCAGGAATGGTAGTTCATCATATAATTCCTAGTGTAAATCGATACAGATTATATATTTAAATGTGAGATGTACTTCTGGAAAAAACAACAACAAAAAAACCCAACAAAAAAATCCCCAAACCCAAATACTTTTCCATAAATGTAAATTAAAAAGAAAAGGTGATAGTCAATGATCTCATACACCTGAGTAACTCCACATTAATAGAAAATAATCTCCAGAAAGCTACTTCTCATCTCCTGTAACTGCATATAGGCAATTTTGGAAGAGAATACCAATCTAGTGCTGAAGGAATAAAAGAGAAAAATAAGAAATAAAAATAAGCCATTTGCAGAGATATACTGAATGTCGAATGTGGAAATAATATATCTGGATGGAAACCCACCAAAAGTAATCTCCTAACATTGCATGCAGAATGCATTTGATTAAAAAAAGGAACATAATATATAAAAAAAAAATTGTCGCTTCAAACCAATTGCATTCCAAAATGTTATAGCAGTGGTCCTGGATAGTCTCTTTCTGAAAAGAAAAGTTGCATTGCTGAGAAAAATTAAGAGATTCAATATTCAAGTTTGGATAACAAAAAGGTGCCTAAAAGGCAGTTAAAAAAGTAATAAACAGAATTCATAGTTTGCTATAACTTGATTTTCATAAATAATGATGAAATAGTTTTCCTTTGTTAGAATATAGTAATTTAAAAGAATTTTAATCTGTTTACTTTGTTCTAGTTATGCTAAAATTTTCTGTTTACCTACTAATAACTTGGGCCTATCTCTACTTTGTTCTGTAATTTTCTTAACCATCTTTTATTTGAACACACATAGATGTTGCATATTTAAATTGCTACTTGGTTAACTGTTGCTTGTTCACAACAAATATTCTTATTTAACTCATGTTGAATATGTTCAGTATTCTTATATCAGAAAGCCAAGTTGGTGATAATGTCTAGAAACTTTGGCAAAATTTTAAGAAGCCCATGCATTTTAGAAATTTAGAAACTGATAATATAAAAAGAGGAACTGCTTTTAATTCCACATACAACAGCAAATATATGTATAGAAAATAAACTTTTCATATGAATTAGCATTTCAATGTTTTGTAAACTAAAGTAATATATGCTTTTCATTATTTTAGTAAAATTAAAGAATGAGTTTATGGCAGTATCTTTAAAATTTCATATTGTTCAAGCTTGTTTAGGCATGGCAAATAATTTCAGCATGATGAATGCCTGTGCAGCAATCAGAGATACTTACAGATTCTGCAATACTCCTTAAATCCAAAGCTAAGAGAAACAGATACTCTCATTTTTATGTAAGCCATTATTAGAATTTGCTTGTAAGAAATCTGACAGACTGTGTCCTATTGCTTTAATATAAGCTATATATTAGACAATATTTTTTCTATATTATGTAGGTAGGTTTCACAGGAGCAAAAGCAATTCCATAATATGCTGAAAACACAAATATTTATAGCATAAATGCCAGTGAGGGTGAAGTGAATATATGTCTGACCTACATTTGAACTATCCAAAGGAAGATGTTAGAAGTTAAAAGACCTTGGGAAATTCCACTAAAATATCTTTTGTAAAACGCTGTTAAAAGCAGTGACTCTTTACTTGACAGCCCTATACAGAATTTGGTGTTTTAGAACTTAGAATCAAAGAATGGTTTGGGTTGGAAGGGACCTCTGGTGGCCATCTAGTCCAACCCCCCCGCAGTGGGCAGGGACATCCCCAACTAGATCAGGTTGTCAGGCCTCACCTTGAATACCTCCAGGGATGGGGCCTCAACCACCTCCCTGGGCAACCTGTTCCAGTATTCCACCACCCTCGTGGTAAGGAACTTTTTCCTAATATCAAGTCTAAATCTACTCATCTTGTTCACTGGGTCTTTATCTGACTCATGCTAAACCTGTCAACTGCTATGTGCCTAAGACAATACAATCACATGCATTCACTAGTATAAAAGGACAGACTAAAATGAGTAGTTTTAGATAATTTAATTACGTTATAGGGTTTTAATATAATTCAGTAAGTACGTGAACTTTTAACTTTTGTTAACTCAATTTCCTCATGCTTTCATTTACCATTTGTTGGGGACATTACAGTGATTAGCAAAAGTCCTTCCAGCTCTTAATGTTCTCAATAAATTCTGGTTTAAATTAACTGTCACTTTTCACTATAATAAGGTAGATATTTGGCATCTCAAAAGGAACCATCTACTGTCTATTACATTTTCTTGAAGAAAATTTCTCTACCTCCACAAAATCAACAGAAGTACAGTTATACTAAAGATTGCAATAAGTAGCCACAGCAGGTAGGTGAGCTGGACACATACATACTCGGACACCTTCACAATTCTAATTCTTTTGGGAATTAAAATGATGTTGTGTGCATTTTGTTTTACAAACTAAGTAACACTTAATTCAGATTAAATGGTTTTGCTACCAAGTTATTAGCAATTTCTGAACTCTGTGAGGAAAAACAAAATATCCACCTTGTCAGCAATATATATCTACTGAGCTGAGATGCAAATGAGAAAGTGTTCTTTTTCTGTTAGGTTCAAAGACTAGTATCCCAAAAGTCAATCTGCTAAACTGCAAAATAGTACACTAAAAATTCTGAAAATTTATGTATAAAATTCTCCAAAGGCTTTTCTATATTTTTTCCAGATTGAAGCAATTCTAATATATATTCATAACTTATTTGGTCAAGTAAAGATCAGGAATGCTATATGGGATAGAAAAAGAGGAGACCCATAGCCCTGAGTCTCTGTTCCTTAACATACTATGTATTCATATCACATATGCATATCAGATATCTGCATTTTGCAATTGTGGCCTATGCTGTACTCAAAATGTGTGGGTAAATTACAGTGTGCCAGACAAGCATATTTTGGAGACCAAATTCTGCCCTCATATGAACTCTGCATACTGGATTTTTTTCCAGTAATACTATGGTATTTTTTTCTTATTCTATTTTGTCTCACTCTCTAGATTTCCTCAACCTCTAGCACATTCTAACCAGGTTTCTCCTGCATTTCATCACTTGTTGCCGTCTAAATTAATCTCTGATTTATTTTCCAAGACAACACATTTTGAAGAGTGACAGTATCTTGTCCATCCTTCCTGGTAACTAGATCTGCTTGATAATGTCAATTTAAATTTTTCTAAGTCTCTTGCTCTTGGTTCTCCATGGATTCAGATGGAGAACATAGGTCTCCCCTGCAACAAATCCTTCCTCTACATTTTTTATTGTCTTATTTTTTTATACTGCCTTATTTATTTAGATACTAATCAAGAGTTATAAAAATAGGAGCCTCCAGTTAAATGTCTCACGCTCTGGTTCTTAGGACCCTAGTCTTCTAAAATATCTATCTTAATGGGAAATCTTGAGTGTTAAGCACTTTTTGAATATCAACTCTCATATAAAGTGTTTGAATATGTATTTAGATCCTAAATTCAAGTCACTATTTTATTTTTAATATTCTCCAGCCCTAATTATTCCTCAATATTTTTTCTTGAAATGATACTTTGACTTTGGCAATTTCTGAATCACACTTACACCATTATCCATCCCCCATTAAAAAAAAATCCTGCCCTCTCACAAAAATTTTTATATTCAGTATTTTTATAGTTCCACGTTTATTTGGTTTTTATGTGAGCCATTTATTTTCACACCAGGGCAAAAGGACCTACCTTCTGACAGCTATCTTTTTCATTCTTAGCTTCATCAACAATAAAACTCATAATATTCTGTATGAATAAAATACAACAAAAAGAAATGGTCTTGTATATTGTCTTTACTTCCTTTTTCTGTAGTTCATTGCATTGCACAGCTCTAAATGAAGGCCAACAGTTATCCAAAGATTTTGATATTAAGTAGCTGAAACTTCACAGAATGATTACATAAAGAAGGAAAACATTGTTTTACATTAGAGTTGTAAAATAAATTCACATCATTGACTTAATTTGCACATATATTTTCATGATAGTAGGCTTTTCTTTGGGAATGTACAAGTCTTCTAACTATCTGTCTGCTGTATTATTGTATTTTATTTTTTTATATATTAGGTCAAATTTTAGATGTGTTAAAGTTTGATAGTGTCCCTTAAACTTTCTTATTGACCTTATTTATTTTGTTTAAATTCTTCAGGATTAGGCAGAAGAACTTTTACTTGCTGTATATTTTTTAGAGAACTCTGGAAAAACACATCTAAAATTGCTTCAAAGTGCATCACATTTAAAGTTGTTAATTTCATTAATGCAATTAAGCTATTGCTTATTCTGCTTTTCCATTTGCCATCATGACCAGTCCTGTCATTGTTACTGTAAACAGAAATAAATAGCCCTATCATTAACTCCTATATTTTAATTCTCAGAATATGCACTGCAATAGAAAAGGACTCAGAGTTGCTATTTAGCCATTAGTATGTCATTTATTCACTTTATCTCCAACTCCAAGAGCAATCTTCCATAATCTGATCTAAGTTTACAGAATGAAAATTACCTTTGCTGTAAACCAAGAAAGCAATAAAGTATGTGACAGCTATAAAATGATTCAAAAGAAGTTAGAGGTATGCCTCCTATAATCTTCCAACAATCAATGGCAAGAGGAAAGGGATGGGAGGTTTTCTGCTTCTGGTGACCCCAAAGTCTAGATTCTATCTAAGGAGACCTTAATAATTGTAGGGATTCATACTGACTTCCAAGGAGTTCTGATGAAGACAGCATCACTGATGAGTGTGGAGGACACAGGACTTACCTTACAATAGGAACTACATATGAGGCTTTGGAAAAAACAACAACTAGCAAACAAAAACTCCTACATAATCTGCAGGTGAAAATGTCATGCATCAGGTTGGATGCCATGAAATCCATGAGTATACTCTTTATCAGTTTATTAAAGAGGAAAGTGCTCTTCCTGCAAAAAAGACTAACTAAATTATTCAATCCTAAGAGATACGAAGTTTTGCACCAATAATAACTCAGCAGCTTTCCTGGTTATATGTAAGCAGAAATATGTATTTAGTTATTAGAAACAGTACAGAAAATTAGAACCATGCATGAGATGAAGGATATGACTGAAATACTGCTGCATACAAATCTGACTCATTTTTTGTTGTGAAAATACAGTTAATAGAGTATACCTGGCAAGTCTACAGCTATTCCTGTATCAAGCAAAACAATAACAGCACTGAACAGCACTATCCCTCAGCTTGTGAAAAATGCTGTCAAAGAACTGCCCTTCCTTTTACAGCTGCTGGGCGGGGTTTGCAGAAGTCTTCTTGTTTATATATATATATATATATAAAAACTAGAGCATACACCTGCTTAAATACCTTGAAGCAAATCTTGGTGATAAATCTATAAGAAAGAAATTATGAGTGTAACACACATTTCTTAAAAGTAGAGTGCGATATACTGTTTAGCAATACCATTCCATCTGTGAACAGGAAGGATTGGGAAGGACAAGCTCTTTCTTCAGGTTATAAAGGAAACCAAGCATCTTTCAAAAATTCAAGTAATTTTGTCATGTCTGCACAATACCTGTGACATGAGAAGAGAACTATGGTCTATCAGGTCAGTTTCAAGACAGCTCCATCTTTTCTTCCAGAAAATGATGGACTTACTATTACAATCCTCTAACATATTTGTGTATGTATCTGGCTTCTCCTATGCTTCCTCATACCCTCATGACTTTTCAAGAGTTCTCTGCCAGATCTTGCAAATGCTCTCTGCTAATAATAACTGCTATTTGCAAGTGGCGTGCACGAATCATGATCAGAATAGGATTTTTTACATACACTTATTTGTGGTTTATATTTTGTGTAAATCTTGGATCTGGTTGTTAAAAGAAAAATAACAGTGTCAAATACATTCCACAGCTGCATTCATACAAACAAGTTAAGCTACTATAACTGATGTATATTAGTGTAAACTAATATGTTACATGGGGTTTTGGGTTGGCTTTTTAAAAAAAATTATTTTTTTAATTATTTTTTTTAAAAATTATTTAAATAATGACTTGCCTAATCAGTTTCCAGTGAGTGAAGGCAATAGCAGCCTGCCTTATTGTGTTAACATCTCAATCTCTAAAGCAGAGAATTATGTACACTGGGTAGCACAAAACTGGCTCCTTCTGAAAGATTACTTCACCTCTGTCAAAGAGGAATAGAGGCTTATGAATTCATTTACTGCATTCACTGTACTCTGGACTACAATACTGCCATAGGAGCTCTGTCTGTGGCTCTAACCAAATGCCACACCCTGGGACTGGAAAGAGTGTTTTCCCATTAAACTCAAACTGTTTTCACTTTGACTTGGTTTAGATCTTTTTGTCTAATAGTGTCATGGAAGAAACGTTTATTTTTATTTTTTTTTAATTGCTTTTAAGGAGTATGGTTGCAAATTAGTCACTAGGAGGCTGAGCCTGTGCTCACTATAAATAAAATCCCAGCTGGTTTGCTCCCTAAAGTGGGAATTTTCATGCATTCTCTTGGCGGACCCTGGCCCTTCAAATCAGAGATGTTATGTCTTTGCTAGCTATGATACTCAGGTTTTAGCTTGTTTACCTCCCATGAAGGTGAAAGATGAAGAGTTTAAATCACTGGTATGCTGACTGAAGACACTATGCATTTGCTGTGGAATTTTATGGTGGAAGGCCTGTAACTCCCTGCACAGATCCCACTTAATGTTTGGTACATTAAGTTAAAAAATTTCTGATCTGCTGGTCAGATCCATCTTTGTTTTCATCTCGCTGTTCTGTGTATCTTAGTCAATGTTTCAGACACAAATATTATAAACAAGATCCATGAATTTTGTATGTTAAAGCTTAAACACTGAAATTAAAAAATCATGAAGATGTTTCTATAAATGTTTGAATAAATATGCGTATCATTTGGAAAATAACTATTTTTTTTTCTTGAAAAGACCTTTTAATTCTCCTTTAATCACATGATGCAAATCAGAAACCTGAATTCATATAACTGCATCAATGTAAAGTAAAAAGAGAAGACACCCTGTGTCATTTGACATGAAAATTCCTTCTCCAGATAAAATCATCATGGCTAGGCTTCGTGAACAAAGATCCAGGGAGGGCTCCATCTGCACTCCTCATCAGCACCTTTTCCAAATGCACTGATAAAAAGAGGCTAGCGGATAGCACCCTCGAGCCTGCGCTATGGATTTTTTTTGGTGAGACACAGCATGCGCAGAGCTGGACCCACCCTTTAGTCCTAAGGTTCATCTGCCAGGGCCTAGCAAGCTTGGACGCTGGCAGCGAGGTCCTTAGGACGGAGGTTTAACCTCTTAGCTGGAAGGCCTTCCAGGGCTAAACGAGCTCCATCTGCCCGGGTTTGGAATCAGAGTTGTCCCTCTCCTAGGATGACTGCCAGAAGGCTAATGAGCTCATCCTACCCATCCAAGGATTATAGGAACATGGGTATCACTCCCCACACTTTCCCGTGGGCAATGAGTTTAATGCTCCCTCTGCTGTCGGCACAGTTATCGCACCAGGGGCCACAGCAGACCCCAAGTGATTTTCAGACTGTGCCTGTCCAGATAACATAAGGAGGCCACAAGCTGTCAGACTCTGGTAGGGTATATTTGGTCAATGATGCCATGACTAGTCTGTTTAAGTTAGAACTGATTGTCTCTCTTAGCCCAGAGAGAGAGGCATGTAGAGGTACTACTACAGGTTACTTATGAGAAAGATACAAATGTTTAGCCTGTTACGCTGGTTCTCACATGGCTCTGCCTCTGCTGTGGTATCTGACTGTCTAATATTCTGCTTAAACCATACAATTTTCCATATATATTCAGAAGAGCTGAAAATTGATTGATAATAATGATAAAGGTGTTTTCCTCACCCCCTCCTTTTATATAAAAAAAGCAACTATGGAACACATGAAAAAGAAATGTCTATATTCATTACATTCTTATAATAAGCATTTTCTCTTCACTACATGAAAGAAAAAAAGAAATCTTATTACCTTTGTCTTAAGTTGGAGTCCTTGAATCATAATATCTCATTCACTGCAGATCACACCGTTACTAATTGAGGTTATGAAAAGTGAATGAATAAGCACTTTCTCAAATAGAGATATTTTCCCATGTGATTCATACACCCTACTTATCTTCCCCTTCCCTAAATTTAGGATATAGACCTTCCTTTCAAGAAATGCTTCTTTAAGAAAAATGATAGGGCCTGCTCGGTCCTGTAAATAAGATGCCTCATTGCTGTCTGTTATTTGAAAGTGTTAAGAATTACCATAAAAAAAAGAAATTTGTTACAAAGAGTTAATCTGGAGGTGAAATTTTTTTATATAGTCTGGAACATGAAACACCATTTCATATATCAGATACTATCTGTTCTGTACCAAAAAAGCTTCATATAAACATAGCTAAAATGCAGAACACTTTCAGTTGAGTTCAAACTGAAAAAATCTTCTTGATGGATCTTATCTCAAAATCATTTCAAGTCCAAAGTGTCTATGTAAAATCATTAATCTCAGAATGTGTCTAAACATTATCCAGGGGACAGACTGTAATTTACAGTTTTCTGTGACAGGCGAATCACTGGTAGAGGCCTGTCATTTAACCCCAATGATTTCTTCAGTAGGCATGGAAAGAAAGGTTTTCATACTGCCCTGTCATAGAAGGTTTGTGGAATATGTCAACACTGCATAACTTTACATAAAATTAAAGCAATGTGCAGGTATTTCAGTCATGAAAAAAGATCAGCATGGTGGGCTTCCAGATCAGTATCACTGATAAAAACTTGCTACATAAAGCTTTTGCATTTTTATGGGAAAATACATGGGAGAAAATTATTTTCTTGTGCATCAATCTTTTGCCTTGGATGAGGTATCTAGTTTTATATAAGCCCACCATATGGTTTCAATCTCCAGTTACCTAAAGGTGCATGGATGCTGGTAGTAGAGGACACCAGAGCAATGGGCATGCTTATCTGCCCAGTACACACAGATCTTGTGGACATTTTGAAGAGTCTAACTGGCTGAAATTTGCATTATGCTTATTTAAAGAGGACAGTCCCATTGGATTTACAATTTAAGTGCCTCTACATTCAATATATTTCAAACTGATATGTTTAACTTTTTTGCACCTTACATTTTCATTTGAAAAAAATTGTTTCAGGATACATAACTGAGAAGTCATATTCCACACCTGCCATCATTGCAACCTTTTCTATGCAGTTTTGAGGCACATCTGGGGAAGTTATGGGACCGTATTTTCCTTGCTGGTCAGAACTGGCAGTGACTTTCCAAAAGAGGAAACTCTGGGGGAAAAAGAGTTATGTCTATAAGCTCAGAAAACTGAGCAGTTTGGCCTCATGAGTGGGTGTTGTTATAGCCAACCCAAAGATACATACTGAATGTATCCTAAAAACCATTCACTCCTTCGCAAGTAGAAACTGGTAAAAGGATCAAGGAATAAATCAAAATAATGGAGGGATGAAGATGAGACCTTTAGCTGTACTCCTTCCAAAGGTATGCTTTGATTTTTCTTCTTTGCTACCCACAGGCATTCACAATTACAGACATGGCCATCGTCTAATCAGCAGCTGCATTTGCTGGTGCAGAAAATCCTACTCAACTACAAAATTCACCATCTTCTATTTAAGTCTGAACAGATGCTAGAGAAAATTAGATAATTCTAAGACTTCTTGATATTTAAACAAAATGTTGCCCACATGCTTACAAATGTCAGTATGGTTTGATTCAAACTCTTAACAATCCCGTATTTCTCTTGTATGTCAGGGAGACACATACAGCAATGGAACTTCCATTAGTAACCATCTTTTCAATCTCTCTAAAATTGATGAACTCTGATCCAATTACTCGTCTACAACCAAATGACTTTATCTAAAACCCATGAAAACAAAAATGGCAGCAGTGAGGGGACTGGAGTTAATACATGCGAATGCTGTATCTGGGTTTAGTTGACAGAGCAAAAACTATTTGAAGACAGACTAGATAAGGAACAATATGCATTTTGAAAGCAAATTTTTTAACTGCAGTGACAGCCATAAGCACACAATCCCCCTCCAATCACAAATTCATTTGCATCTGCTCATTCAAAATTAGTTATACCTTATAAGTGGTAATAATGTACTGTCTGCTGGTTTGTAGGTGCATTTAGTGATCACTTACTGACTTATATAATCATGGAGATAGCTAACTACTAACTTAAGAAAAATCATCAGCCTTGTGCAGAGGATGAATACCCTTAAATGAGAAAAATGTTAGCTTTAAATTTGTAAACAATCAGTTTTCATAAGACACTGCATAGCACTGTGCCACATTCTGTGAGCTTTGTACAATGTACACGAGTCATGTAAAATGCAACTTGTCATGCTGTGCCAAAAATCAGGATTTTCTTAAAAAATTGAGAGCCAAAGCTTGCATGTTAGAGGAACTGATAGCACTTCTCAAATCACATGGCTCGAAGAAGGTAGCTATTAGCATTTCTGTGCACTGGTTTAATCCAGATACCCCAATTTAGTTTTGCTGGACTCTGAGTACTGATTCACCAATCTGGACGAATGCCTTTTAGAATTAGGGCCTCTAAAGTTCAGGGCCTCTAAAGTCTTTTAATATTGGTTTATAGCCTGTAACTCCTGAGTTCCATCTTTCCATTTTCCACAGCTTCAGTTTTTCTGTGTGCATGAAATTCCCCACCTTAGCCTTAAATTATTCTCTCCTTCTAGTGTTCACTGCCAGTCTCTGAGGCTTGGGCTTTATTCTCCTTCAGGGTTCATTTTTCTTCTAAATAGTCATCATCCATCATGTTCTAAAAGAGAGTTCCCAGCAGTAGTTTTTAAAATAAAAGGTAAAATGTTCAGTATCTGAACATTTAAGGCTCTAGTGTCAGTACCTGGAATGCCTCCTGTTGACAGTGATGGTTATCACTGGGGACAACTGAAATCTGTTCATTCTGAACTGTCTTCAGAAATCAGCCTTATCTGATTGTTCTTTCAGGTCAAAAGAAATAGAAGAAATAGGAAGACAAAGTAAGCTGTGCATATTCTTTCACTCTGCACTTTGTTGTTAAAAAAGAAGAATCCCACTGAGACCCATAAACCACTTTAAGGTATCACTAATCTTTGCTACAGATTTCTATTTTTTCCATTTATTTCCAGCTGACCTATTAGATTTTGATATTTTAATGACATAGCACAGCACTGTTAGGAATTATTGTGAAAAACATAACAAAATCTAGATAGACAAAAGAGCATTTATTGCTTGAAAGAAATGACATTTACCACTGAGATTAGACCTTTTCTGCCACCTGACAGATACGTACTCAGTAATAGGAATACTTGCTAAAAGTCTTCGAAAATTACGCCTAGAGCTCCTGGACTCAAGATAAATATCTTTTAGCTATTTGTGGAAGGCCTCTTAAACCAGGTTCCATCTCAGTGACGACATACACAGCTACCTTTGTCCACTGTTCAGTGAGCAGACATCACAAATTTATCTATTTATCAACTTGCTTATTTATTTATTTTACCAGCATAGTTAACATTGTAGCTGACAAAAGGGATGCAAAATAGTCCGTATCAAAGTTTCACTGGAAAAAACCCCACATTGGAATTGAATTGTGTATCTACATATCAGGCCTCACATTCAGTTTCACATGTACTGGAGTTGCAATTTTTGGAGACTTTACCAAAACTTTGGTAGGACCCTGTTAAGGATCTCTAACTTTTTATAAACATCATCACCCATAATAACTAAATAAATTAAGCATACATTATATACTGTTTTATAGTCTCTGACACGGCCATTATCAAGTGAATTAAAATTTAAACACAGAGCCTGAGACCAGTTTTCTATCAACACAGAAGTGTAGTAGGCATGAAAGTATCTCTTTCTGTTGCTATTAATGAAAGGAAATGTCTCAAACCTCTCAAAACCCCAGAAGAGTAGATATGGAGGTCCAGGAAACTCCATCCCTTTCTATAGGGATTGTTAAACTCTACCTCAAAACAGCAACAACTCAAATGTTGTTTCTTGTTTTACACAAAACATGCAACAGTCACAATTTTTAAACTATTGGGACAGACTGCTTGGAAAAAAATTAAAATCTAGACTTTTGTTTTTTTCAGCAAAAATTCTCATTGACAAAATGAATTGTACTAGCTTCTGGTTCAGCTTCAAGTAGCAACTTCAGGTTTTCTTGATTTCTATGTTTCCAGACTTATTTCTCTCAGGCTATTCAGATTTGATGGATTTCAAAAAAGCAAAATTCCAACTCTTTAAAGAGTTACTCAGCAGGATACCCTGGGAAGCAGTCCTCAAGGATAAGAAAGCAGGACAGAGCTGGCAGATCTTTAAGGACACTTTCCATAGAGCACAACAGCTCTCAATCCCCACATGTAAGAAATCTGGTAAGAAAGGGAAGAGACCTGCATGGCTGAATTAAGACCCGCTGATCAAATTAAAAAGCAAGAAGGAGCTACACAGGCAGTGGAAGCAGGGACAAGGATCTTGGGAAGAATATAGGGATGCTGCCCGATGGTGTAGAGATGAAATCAGGAAGGCTAAAGCACAGCTAGAGCTCAGCTTAGCAAAGGATGCAAAGAATAACAAGAAGGGATTCTACAGGTACATCAATGAAAAAAGGAAGGTCAAAGAAAACATTCCCCCCCTGAAGAGCAAGAATGGAGAACTAATAACAACAGATGAGGAGAAGGCTGAGGTTCTCAACAACTTTTTTTCTTCCGTCTTCACTGGCAACCTCTCTCCCAACACCTCCCAAGTTAAAAAACCAGAAGGTGGGGACCAGGGCAGTGAAGTCCCTCCCACTGTATGTGAAAATCTGGTTCATGACCTCCTGAGGAAGCTGAACATACCTAAGTCTATGGGACCT
>VWZO01014669.1:14165-31875 GCA_013396975.1 Bucco capensis
GAGAGAGGTGATTCTGCCACTTTACTCTGCTCTGGTGAGACCTTATCTGGAATACTGTGTCCAGTTCTGTAGCCCTCAACACAGAAAGGACATGGAGCTGATGGAGTGGGTCCAGAGGAGGGCCATGAGAATAATCAGGGGGCTGGAACACCTCTCCTACAAGGACAGGCTGAGGGAGCTGGGATTGTTCAGCCTGGAGAAGAGAAGGCTTTGGGGGGATCTACTAGTGACTTTCCAGTACCTAAAGGGAACTTACAAGAAGGCCGGAGAGGGCCTGTTTGCGAAGGCCTGTAGTGAAAGGACAAGGGGCAATGTTTTTAAGTTGAAGAAGAGTAGATTTAGACTGGATATTAGAAAGAAGTTCCTCACCACGAAGGTGGTGAAATACTGGAACAGGTTGCTCAGGGAGGTGGTTTGGGCCTCATCCCTGTAGGTATTCAAGGTGAAGCTTGATGGGCTCAGGGCAACCAGATCTAGCTGTGGATATCCCTGCCCACTGCAGGTGGGTTGGACTAGATGACCTCCAGAGGTCCCTTCCAACCCAAACCATTCTATGATTCTATGAATCTATGAACATCTCTGTTGGTATCAATGAGCTGTAGAACTAAAAGCAAATTTTGCCAAACACTAAAGACAACACTGAAACTCCTGGATTCTACCAATGTAGCACCTCCCTAAGCACAGTATTTTTCCCATTGCTCCGTACTCTGAAAGGGAATCCATGATTTTGCCTATTATCTCTGTAAATGCTCCAAAGGAGAATCCTACCAATAAAGACAGAAATAGTTCCTAAGGACACAGTCAAGTTTTCATGTTTTCAGATAAAAGAAAAATAAAGAATCACAGAATCATGTCATCTAGAAAAGACTCTCAAGTTCATCCAGTCCAACCATTAACCTAATGCTACCAAGGCAGCCACTAAACCATGCCCCGAAGCGCCACATCTACAACATATATATTTCCCAGAAAAATTCATACTGGGGCACTTGTGATATTCTACCAGGAGAGGTGAATTCTGTGTCTAATCCATCCTTCCGGAACTATTTACACAAAACACTGGTCCTCCTTATGCCATTCTATTGCTACTCTTTAGGGCTGCTGCTCAGAAGTGAGATACATGATTTGGTTTTTCCACTTTCAAGGAAAACAGTTTCTAAAGACAGGAACTAGCATCACTACTAACCCCATCCTCGGATTTTGAATAGGAAGAGTGAGAAATAGTCTGTTCAGAAAAGCAATTAAGATCAGGAAATCAGGCCTGTGACTTCCAGGCTAACTTGATTTGCTGCTCAGGGATTCAGCTAACTTTGATGGCAGAGATGATTTCAAACTCATCTTTGATGCCTGCTGGTGTGGCTAAGGTTTTTTAGTTTTGGGTTTTTTTTTGTTGTTTTTTGTTTGTTTGTTTGGTTTGGGTTGGTTTTTTTTTTTTGAGAAATCAGTTCTCAGATTTACAACTAATATGCCAAGCAGTTAAGTTTTGTGTAAAGATGCTAGAAGAGTCTGCAAGTATAAAAGCATCTATCCAATAAAGCAGGTCTAAACAGACTAAATTAAATACTAAAAAAACAAAGAAGTAGCTACAGAGTATTTGGTAGAATAGACACCTTCATTTGTGTGTTGCAACAAATAAATACCGTTACTCAGTTGATACCAAAATTACATATACAGCCTAGAATAAACGTTACATATCTACAACTCCCTACAGGTACTTCTTTATTATATAATGAGCATAAAATAATCTAGTATTTCTTAGTCACAAACCATATTTGATTAAAATAAAAATAAATATAAGAATATATCTGTAAATGTATTTAAATGTATCTCCATAAATGGTACTCTGGACAATTTTACTGCTTATTTCTCTTATAATGAGTGTAAGGTAAGATTAATTTTTCTGATCACATCCAGAATCTACAGCTGCTTTGTCATTAAAAGCTGTTATGCCTACCAGTGCACATCCTAAGCTATGTTCTGAAAATAAAACTATAAAGATGGCTAACACTGCATAGAGGAAGTACATGGAAATTTTCCATTCCCTCCAGAACTTTATTTCAGTATTAATTAAGTAATCCTTTAAAAAAGAAATCTCTATCTATATAAATATATTTTATTATCCCCTGCAGGAGACAAGTTAAAGTACTGGAGAGGGCTCCTGAGAAAGTCTATAGTGGGCAGTTGTGTTGTATGCAACAACAGAGCTACAAATATTTTTTTAGGTAGTATCTCTTATGTTCACACTTCTATGAGTACACTACTCATCCTTACTTCTACTGTCCCTTTGTCAGATTTAAGAAATAAATGCTTTACTCAGTAATTACAGAACATATTTAAATTAAATATGACAACATAGCCAGGAAATGAGAAAGGGATAAAAGCTGGTAAAAAAAAGTCTTATAATGGAGACTCTAGTTCTGATGACTAAGTGATAAAATATCTAAAGCTCTTTTCCAGGTTATTGAGATTTTTTTTCTTTTGCATGGAGAGAAATCAAGTGAGAAGTAGAGGGGGTGGGGAAGAGGAATCTATGGTCTGCAAATGATCCGCACAAAAAATAAATTATGGTCAAGTAACTCAACTTTTCTGATGTGTAAATTGAATCATTCCCACATGCTGTTGTTTTATAATTAAAAGACCCTTTTCACTGTGGGAAATTTTACTGAATTTTGTATTAAAAGAAGAAACAAACCATCAATCAGGAGGAGGTAAGGGAACTCAAAGAGCTCAACCTATTAAACTTGAAGAATGTAGTTGAATTCTGAATGACTTGCTCTTGGAAACTGTAGCTCTTTCAAGACAGGATACTGTGCAAACATTAATGAGCAGAACGCGTATCTCATTGCTGTTCTAAAAATCTTTTGTAGTCATATAGAAGAACACACTTTCCATTTGGTGTCATAAGATGCAGAATATGGTTTCAAATGAACCCTTTTTGTGAGGTTCACAAGCTTTAAATTACTTGACTTTGCCTACCATTGAGAAAAATCACTGAGCTAAAACCAAAGGAAAAAAACCCAACCCAAAACACAGGTACTTGTTTAATTCAGTACAGTTGCTATGCAAGTACTGATCAGACAGATTAAGGTTTGCTCACAGCCAGATTGCTGCCAAATACAGATACTTAATGGGCACCAACACGTGCCACTTCAGAGCTCTTGTACCTTATGTGCTTTCAGCTGAGTTGAGGTCATGGCTACAAATTACATTTGCAAATCACTAGCCTAAAGAGGAGTACTATTAAAAACCATCACAATATGGCATACATAGGCAACAGTACTTAAATGTGGAAACTTGAGAACTCTCACACGAGATTTAATAGTTGATTTTGAGAATTTCATTATTTATTCAATTATGTTCTATTTTTGATAAGTTTGGTAACAGGGTAGAGAATTTATCACCCAGGATCTTCCTTCTCAAACAAAATACTTACGTCTATTAAAGTTAGCACTACATGAATTTATCCCATTTTGTATTTTGATCTACACTGTTATAACAACAACAGTAAATCAGATACAGCAGCATAAATTATTGATAATGGGTAAGTCAGTAGAATACTATATACTGAGCACATCATGGCCTATTGTAATTTTGTAGTTCATTCTAATGGACAACTGTGTGTGATTTAAAAAGCACCAATGCAATATAAAGGTTCCATCAGAGACAGAGGCTGTAAGATGTTCATCTTACCCTCAGCTTTCTGTGTGGTGTTATGCTGGTGGGTCTCTGATGATCCAGGAATCTGCAATGAGAATAGATTAAGAAGAATTTGGTCAAACATATTTTATTTATTTTAAATGTTTAATCATTATTACAAAATATCACAGTAACTTCAAAAAAATCAAATATTAGATGATAGGTTTTTTTCTGTACCATTATTTTCCTCTTTGTATTGTGACATACAATGTGTTCATAAACTCTGTATCTTTCCTAAAGTCTAAACAAGATGCAGATCATCTGTAATAAAATATTTATTATAGCTGCTGCTGGACTGACATGTTACTACACTGTGAAATGCAATTTTATTTGTTTGAACCATACAGAAATGTTGATTGTATGTTGAATACTAAATGCAAAAATGGCATTTTGGGGATTTACATTTTTTGTACCTCATTTACTTTCACATTTTGTTCCTTCAGGTCACACATGAAAAGGTTCTTTCCTTTCTGCTACTGCAGAAAACTGATCATATGTCCTGAGAATTTAATATGAATTTTAAGAGAAAGGTCTTCCTAGTTTTAGTACAGATTATATGAATTTTCATTTGCAACTTGGCAATTTTGTTGATATATGCACCAGCAAATACATTACAAATCTTTTGGCCATACCTTTTCAAAGACAACATATTCAACAGTAATAAACACAAAACACATGGAAAAGATAATGATTAATTTTTAAAGAAAAAAATAAACCTAATGGTACTTAGAATATACGCAAAGAACTATTTGCAGACAGTATTTTTAACAAGTATTACAAGCTTACAATGTTCTCAAGTTAATTCTAAAATGATTTTCTGCTTTAATAACCAGGAATTTGGGAGTATTTCACATATAAAGACTGAAATTTAATAAATTAAATGGATACATGGAATAAAATCCTTACCAATAACATTATCTGAAAATCATGTTCCATTCTTATCTTTCTTACATTCCAGTTATGTTCA
Source organism: Bucco capensis (assembly GCA_013396975.1). Lineage (NCBI taxonomy): Eukaryota > Metazoa > Chordata > Aves > Piciformes > Bucconidae > Bucco > Bucco capensis. Next base: position 18,826 of record VWZO01014669.1, read on the forward strand.
CATTGTACTGTCTGCCAAAAAGGGAAGGACGAAAAAGTACTATATGTCTTGAACTGTATATTAATCTTTTTGTTTCTAGAACTCCCATTTGAACAAGAATCCAAATGCTCTACACAATTTTTCTGAGCCTTCAATAATTCTGTGATTTTGCAAGCGATAATGGTAACTTATGATGATGAATCAAATGTGAAGAAACGGTACATTTCCTGTGTTTGTGTAAATACTTTCTCCCATGACAAAATGTTTTCATTTTACTGTGCTTTCAGCATTTTAAAAATTTGATGTGGAGGAGCATTTCATCAGTAATTTTCTTCTGTTCAAGCAAAATAAGTGAAGTACAAAAGCTCAGCGTTTTCTGCGATTTCTTTTCTTCTTTAGAGGTAGGTATAGGTCTCACTGTCAAAGAATCAGAAAGGGTATCAATATGATCCAAATAATGGTAAAGTACATGTTTTGACTGAGTTAATTTTCTTCATAGTAGCTAGTATGATGCTGTGTTTTGGATCTGTGTTGATGAAGCAGGAATGTTTTAACTATCCTTGAGCAGTGCTTGCACAGAGCCAAGGCCTTTTCTGCTTCTCACACTGCCCCACCAGAGAGTAGGCTGAGGATACATAAGAAGTTAGAAGAGGACAGCTGACCTCAGCTGACCAAAGGGATATTCCACACCATAGGAGGTTGTGCTTAGCAGTAAAGGCTGGAGGAAGTGGGAAGGAGGGGATATTCAGAGTTATGGTGTTTGCATTCCCAGATAACCATTATGCATGATAAAGCCCTGCTTTCCTGGAAATGGCTAATCTACCTACTGATGGGAAGCAGTGAATGAATTCCTTATTTTGCTTAGCTTGACCACACAGTTTCTGCTTTGCTTATTAAATGTCTTTACCTCAGCCCATGATCCTTCTCACTTTTACCCTAGAGTTATCTTTCCCTCCTCACCTGGGGGCAGTGAGTGAGCAGCTGCATGGGCTTGGTTGCCTACCAGGGTTAATCCACAACAACCAGGAAAGTCATTCTTAATACTACATTAAAACTTCTGACAGGTGAAGATTAAGAAACAGGATAAGCATCCTATTTTTAGCTTCTGGGGAAACCAGACTGCATACTACATTCTATCATAATACCGACTGGCTGTACAGTCTGAAAAAGTGGGTCAATATTGGATCTGTGCATCCAAGCTTGCAAGCTTTCACTACCCAAAGGGGCCTATAAGACATCTTGTTAGCAGGGTCTGCTGCAACAGGACAAAGTTGGTTTTAAACTAAAAAAGGGTACGTTTAAACTAGACATAAGGAAATTTTTACTGTGAGGGTGGTGAAACACTGGAACAGGTTGCTCAGAAGGTGGCAGAAGCTCCATGCCTAGAAACATCTCACATGGTTAGATGGGGCTCTGAGCAACTCAGTCTAGTGAAAGATGTCCCTGCTCACTGCAAGGGGGTTGGACTAGATGAACTTTATAGGCCCCTTCCAACCTAAAGCATTCTATGATCCTATGATTCTAAGTTCTACCTGGACCTAGATATTTCCTATGTTATCCGTAAATACAAAATTGGATAATTGGATAATAAAAGTTAATGCAAACTCTCCCACATATTAGTGAGACATGGCTCCTTGTTTATGCCATGGATTGTAAATGAAATTTTTACATATATATATATATACATATATATATGTACATATACATATACATATATACATATACATATATATATGTCCTGATATATCTAAAAATGAATACATAGCTTGACTCTACAGTCAACATAAACATGGAAGAAGCTTAAATAGTAAAACTAGTAATTGTAGCAGTATGGGCACAAGGTACTGGAAAAACAAAGGCTCAAAGTGAAAAAATGCTCTAATGCATGATGACTAGTTACCAATTCATTGATTTACACTATTTGATAATCTCTGTGATTTTTATAAATAAGCACAAAACCAAATACAAAATAAACAGACTTATGCCAAACTTCCCAACTATCTAAGCATTTCTATTTGTGTCATCAGACATAACCTGCTTCAGGAATTCGGAACCCCAGACAGAAAAGGAGCTTAAAGGCAAATCTGAAATCTTAATGTGCAGAGATCTACAGCAAAAATCTTAAATTTCATCCTTGTGTTTTCCATATGCATTATCAGTTGCAGAAGTTAGTCCAACCTCCAGAGGGAAGATTAAATGAGTTCTAAGTGATGACTTCACAACTGTCAAAAATAGATACTTAAATTAAAGAAAAAGCAGGAAGTCATACAACTCTGTTCTCTTCAGTACTTCTATTTCTAGATTTAGGTGACCCTGCACTCAAAATGCTTCCCTTCGTGATTCTAGTGTCTAACTGGAATTTATTGTATTGACCTAACTCATATTTCTGACTATATTCCTAGTATTGCACATTTGAAAGCCAAGCTCAGTGACGCTCACTGCCAACATATTTAACTTCCTTTGATGCTCTGATATTCATTTACTGGAGCATGATCAAAGAGGGTTGACCTCAGAAACTTGGGAAGGAAAACTGAAAACAGCAGCCAGTTAAAGCTCAATGAATAGCGATGAAGACTCATTCTGGATCAGCTCGTTCTGAGGTGCTCAGATGTAGAATTATTAGTTTTATCATAATCAGTCTGATTAATCAGTCTGCTGGTTTTAACAGGAAATGTACTATTCAGCAAAGAGGTTGTGATCAGGAATTTAGAAATTAAAAAGCTGTTAATTTATAGTAGTTCAGCTCATGCACAAACTCTCACAACAGAACCCCAGCATTGTGGAAGGCACTGCTGTGTAAAAAAAGGAAGAAGTTATTATTATCAGGATGTGTAAACTGTCAGCCTTCAACAAGAAAATTAAAATTTCATGGAATTGTTCCTAACTAGCTTCCAGAAGAAGACAATAGAAGGTGACATATACAATATGTAGCTAGCAATACAATTGCCTGGCCTCAGTTGCCTTTTCAGGAGGCAGTAGTTTTTCCATAGGTCGTAATCCCTACAGAACAAGTGCACATATGATTAGACAATGGCATCAGTTTTCAGCAGTTCTTCAGAGATAGCGATTCTTGCTTACCACCCACACAAAGTTAGTGGAATATTTATTATATGTACTGAGATGGAACCTTTAATCCCATAAAGAAAATGCAAAATAGAAGAGATGGTAAAATATCAATGCTATTTTATGTAAAAGCAACTCCAAAAGGCTTATAAAAATTTATTGCTGCCTGTCAGATAAAACACTGAAATGATCCAGCACATCCTATTCCTTTGACTATCAGTTTTCAAGGTCTATTAACTTGGAACTTCAGTGATTATACCGCTATGTTAACATCTGTGAGAAACCATATGCTGATTTGACTTGGGGACAAATACCTTGCACACCAGAAAAACAGTTTTCAGTTTCAGGACACTGAACTGGAACTTCATCTCCTGCTCAGTTTTATGTTGAGAGGGTAAAAATGAGTAGTGAGTCTTTCCATACAAACATTCTCTCGCCAACTTTATTAGTAAGTACTTTTGAAAACCCTAAGTAACAATGACTCAAGTGTTTGTAAATCAAGAAGGAGTTAGCATAACACAGAGCAAATGTTGTTATCTAACAAACAACAATTTATGGCACAGAAACTAAGCAAACAAGTACCTTCTCACAAAATGGGACTCTCCACACAGGAGTTCAGTAAAAATTATATGGAACAGAATGGCTAGGGATAGACATTAACCATCATCTCAAAAAAGCAATCCTGGCTACTTATGAGAATAGTGTTTTCTAAATTGTATGTGAGCCATGTTCCTAGATAAAGCTGGAAGGAGTCCAGACCCAAAGATCATATAGGACATTTTTATTTACTATTTTGAGTTGAATCATAGGCATAATTGATCCAAAGTTCTTGGTGACGATTTCGAAACAGCCAAGAGTTGCACTTCTATGGAGAATTAATAATGCTAGGTTCTCAGCATCACCCTCATTCAGTATGAATGAATGGACTTTACAGCTGACCACGGTATGCAATAGTCTGCTACTGTAGTCCCAATTATGCCAGGAACCAGAGACCATAGTGTTTGTACTGAGAATAGAAGCTCTGATGTAAACAAATATCTAAAACTGAAAGGCACAGTAAAAACAGATTTCTTGGGTCCAGATAAATCCACTTGGGTACAATTAATGTAACAAAAAATAAAAAAAAGAAGAAAATAAAACAAACATTAAACAATACATTTTTATATATACACATATGTGTATACATATAGTGTTGTATACGCATATAAAACTATAATCATACATACACTTTGTATAGAGCATTTGCCTAGAAAAATATCTATAAAATACAGGTTAGTTATAACTTGTTATACATGCATATATTTGTATAAATCTATAGTTTTATACATCTTTAATTATATGTAACAACTATAAAAACGTGTTCTCTGCAAACTCAAGTTGTTGCTAGTGTGACAAAACTAGCACACTCTATGCACATTTTATAACCTTGTCACAGTAAAATCCAATAACGTAAATGAGTATTAGTAATAAAGATCTACCTCTTTCTACACAGGCACATATTTTTTTTTTAATTGTAACAGGAATATATCTATATGGTCTCTACAGAACCTCAACATGCTGTCAATTCATTTGGTTATTAGCAGTGATGCGCATCCACTAGAGCTCCTGACAGTGAATTTGAACAAAAGGTTTGAAAGATAGCCTTGGAATATGCAACATTTATTTAATTACTTAGAAACAATGTACTTCAGCTCATGAGTGACTGGGGGTTGTTAAGGTTGGGGTTTTTTTGTCAAAGCTTTTTAGTGCATTTTCTGTGTCTGTGATATCCTTTTCCAGAACAGATTTTTTTAACCTATTATTTTCATGTTCACAGTATTACTGGTAAAACCTGCTGTGTTGCAACCTCACAGTTATAAAGATGCCAGTTACCTGTCATGCATGCTTAAAATAATTGGTATCATAGGAAGAGTAACATGGTAAAAAGTAACATTAAAGAATATGTCTCTCCATAATGCAATACAGAACATATGTTAAAAATATGTGTAATAATTAGAGCATTATGCCTTCCATTTCATATCAAAACTGGCATTGCTTAAGCAATTTGTAAGTATGAATTTCATGCTATAACTACTGGATCTTTTGAACAAAAGTCCTCTTTCTTCAGTTACACATTCATTCATACCATGCAACTTTTTCAACTTCACAACACTTTAAACTACACAAAGTCCACTATCAAAAATAAACAGAAAAACAAACTATGCTTTCACTATGAAATATCTACTGGATTTTTCTTAATAGAAAGAAAGAGTAAAGCATGTGAGAAAAACAGGAGTAAAGGTAAAAGAGTTCAAAATCAATGAGAATATTTAAGTGCTTATATCATTGTAACAAGTCTATGTTAATTTCTGAACTTTTATTAACTTTTCAACAAAGCTTTGTATAAGCATAAACAAACAATATGCCTTATTTTTCAATATAGAGTTATTCCTTAAACATAAGAATGTTTTTCTGTTTACATGGAATACAACTAGTTTTGCAGTTGACCACACTATCAAAAATGCATCTTATCTAACAAGGTTGTACTTAGAAAAGTATCAGTATATATTCTTGAAAAGTCAAAAGATGACTCCATATGAAGACAATTTTAGGAACATAAAGACTACATGTTTACGTTTACTTTAGATTAAATTTTATCATCATTATTATAGTGTGCATAGACTATTTTTCTGCCCCTGCCTTGATTCTGTGTGTTTAGATCATGATGAACGTTCACCTGAAGCTGAGGATAGCTGAGGTGCATGGAGTGACGTGACAAGAAGTTTTTTACCATATATTACCACTGAACGCTTAGCAGGATAAAATTTGGCAGTCACACACAGAATCACAGAATCACCAAGACTGGAAAAGACCCCTACTCCTAAGATAAAACTAACATATTTGAAAGATACTTGTTAAAGAATGTTAGTATACAAATCTGTAGTGTTTAAAAGTCTCAGATTGTTTTCAATTAAATGGAGTCTTGCTTTTAAAGGAACTCTATTTCTTCACTTACTGTTTTAATCTATTTTATTCTGACCCATCAAAAGCAGTATTTCTAACAACATCGAACAAGATGCTGAAAATGAATGTTTTGCAATATAAAGACCTTCACAACTCTTATCCAAGCCCAAGCATGCAGTGTTTTTAAGTGGTTTTTGCCTCCTCATTCCAGCTGCTGACATAACTGAAGGTGTACATAGATTTCACCAGTTCCCATGCTTAAATCAGACATATGAACACATAATAGTTAATTCAGAGTCTTAAATGTTATTTTAAAATGTTAAACTCTTTCTTTCTGCTCCCAAATACCACATTGTCTCATTTGTCTATTATGTTTTATCTAAGTATCATCTGTGTGATATCTACTCATATATTTCTATTGCATTGATAAATTGTAATGAACAGCAAATTTCCTTCAAATAATTTACTTTGTATTATGTCCTGTATTTCCACTGACCCTGCAAGTTATGCAAAAATATAATCACTGTCTGGTAGGTGATTAATTTAGTATTGGGTAAGTTGCAATTAGAACAGAAAATTTGGTGCAAATTGCTGTGCCATATATTTTAGAGGTAAAATAAAAGCCTGAAATAAATAAAAATTAATTGAATATAATGAAATAAATATTTTCAAAGATTTCTTACAATGGATGTAACAAAAGTAATATCCAAGTCTAAGACAGTTATGAAAAATACAAAGTTAAATGAGACCTTTTTCACTAAAGCTAATCACCCTGAACTAAAGATATCTTTCTCAAAAGGGAACAAGGGTCTTTGCTCAGAAGATTGCAGGACTAATCAACAGGGCTTTAAACTAGGTACGATGGGGGAGGGGGATAATAATATCAGCAGTCTTTCATGTGACAAGCTGCGGGGGGACACACCTGAGTTAGTGGGAAGGGGGGCTAGTAAGGGTCTTCAGCCTGTTGCCCTGCAACATGCAGCACAGTCAAAGGCTCATGCAGTCAAGCCAGGGGCTCCTGATGTAGCAGCAGTCAACAAGGAAACATCAGGGAAACACCACAAGGGAATGAAGGGATGTTTCTCTGGAAAGGTGACATGGCCGACTGCCCAGCAGAAGTGCCTCTACATGAACGCACACAGCATGGGCAACAAACAAGAGGAGCTGGAAGCTACTGTGCTGCTGGAAAGCTACGACACAGTGGCCATTACTGAAACTGATGGGATGAATCCTATCACTGGAGTGTGACTATCAGCAGTTACAAGCTATTCAGAAGGGACAGGAGGGGAAGGAGGGGTGGAGGAGTTGCCCTCTATGTTAAAGAATGGATTCAATGTGAAGAGATGTCCCTAAAGAATAGACAAGGGCAAGTCGAAAGCTTATGGGTAGTAATTAGAGATCAAGGTAACAAGGGAAACCTTGTGGCTGGAGTCTAATACAGGCCTCCAGATCAAGAGGAGTCTGTTGATGAAGCATTCCTACTCCAGCTACAGAAGGCATCAGGCTGACAGGCTCTTGTCCTGCTGGGGGACTTCAACCACCCTGACATTTGCTGGAAAAACAATACAGAAAGCAGTAGGCAATCCAGAAGGTTCCTGGAGTGTCTCGATGAGAACTTCTTAACACAAGAAATAGACACCCCTACACAGGGGGGTGCAATACTAGATCTACTGGTCACCAATGCAGGCGAGCTCATCAGGGATCTCAAGATTGGAGGCTCCCCGGGCTGCAGTGATCATGCACTGGTGGAATTCACAGTCCTGAGGGTCACCAATCAGCCAAGAAGCAAAGTCAGGACACTGGATTTAAAAAAAGCAAAATTCCAACTCTTTAAAGAGCTACTTAGCAGGATATCCTGGGAAACGGTCCTCAAGGATAAGAAAGCAGGACAGAGCTGGCAGATCTTTAAGGACACTTTCCATAGAGCACAACAGCTCTCAATCCCCATGTGTAAGAAATCTGGTAAGAAAGGGAAGACCTGCATGGCTGAATTAAGACCCGCTGATCAAATTAAAAAGCAAGAAGGAGCTACACAGGCAGTGGAAGCAGGGACAAGGATCTTGGGAAGAATATAGGGATGCTGCCCGATGGTGTAGAGATGAAATCAGGAAGGCTAAAGCACAGCTAGAGCTCAACTTAGCAAAGGATGCAAAGAATAACAAGAAGGGATTCTACAGGTACATCAATGAAAAAAGGAAGGTCAAAGAAAACATTCCCCCCCTGAAGAGCAAGAATGGAGAACTAATAACAACAGATGAGGAGAAGGCTGAGGTTCTCAACAACTTTTTTTCTTCCGTCTTCACTGGCAACCTCTCTCCCAACACCTCCCAAGTTAAAAAACCACAAGGTGGGGACCAGGGCAGTGAAGTCCCTCCCACTGTATGTGAAAATCAGGTTCGTGACCTCCTGAGGAAGCTGAACATACCTAAGTCTATGGGACCTNGGCAGCCCAGAAGGCCGATGGCATCCTGGGTTGCATCAAAAGAAGTGTGACCAGCAGATCGAGAGAGGTAATTCTGCCACTTTACTCTGCTCTGGTGAGACCTCATCTGGAATACTGTGTCCAGTTCTGTAGCCCTCAACACAGAAAGGACATGGACCTGATGGAGCAGGTCCAGAGGAGGGCCACGAGAATGATCAGGGGGCTGGAACACCTCTCCTATGAGGACAGGCTGAAGGAGCTGGGATTGTTCAGCCTGGAGAAGAGAAGACTTCGAGAGGACCTACTAGTGACCTTCCAGTACCTAAAAGGAACTTACAAGAAGGCTGGAGAGGGCCTGTTTGCCAAAGCCTTCAGTTAAAGGACAAGGGGCAATGGTTTTAAATTGGAGAAGAGTAGATCTAGACTTGTTATTAGAAAGAAGTTCCTCACCACGAAGGTGGTGGAATACTGGAACAGGTTGCTCAGGGGGGTGGTTGGGGCCCCAAGCCTGGAGGCATTCAAGGTGAGGCTTGACAGGGCTCTGAGCAACCTGATCTAGTTGGGGATGTCCCTGCCCACTGCCAGCATCCCTTCCAACCCAAACCATTCTATGATTCTATGATTCTATGTAATCTTTGTCTGGTTTTGGATGCAATGTTCTTTGCATGTCTCTTTATTTTTGAAGACTTTTTAGAAAGGTGTAAAACAGTAAAGATGAGGAGAGAGGTGCTAAGCCTTTAAAGGTTTTGATGGTTTGCTCTTCAACAACTATAACTAGATTTACTGAAAGAAACCAAGTGAAATATTTAAAAAGCTTATGCTGATCCCCAAACATTCGCCTCAAGCATCTATGTATTTTTATCAAATTCTTCAATAGTACTCTGAAAGGATGTAAATTTTTTCGCCAGCTTATTTTGGAAGTTTTGAATAGAACATGTAAAAGAGGATACGCCTTAAAATCTGAGAAGCGTTTTGGGGAAAACCAGTGCCCTAGACAAATACAGTTACTGACAGACACTGGTGGAATATAATTGCCCTTGTCAACCTTAAACACTCAGTGACTAAATATTAGGAAAAAAAAGTCAATATTACTTCAACTGTTCACTTAACTACAGTGCTTCTGTGTTCACATGGTGAACATAAAAATCAATTTATTGTGTGAGAGCTACAATCTTTTCAGAATTCAGTCAATCCACTGATTTATTAATGCTATTGATTACACTGAAGTAAATGCGTAATATGAAGACGTGACAGGTCAAAACGTAGCTCCACTTTCCAGTGTAAAGATTCAATTTTCCTCTTTGGATTGTGAATTATCCTTTAGACCAACTCTACTAATACAAATGGCAATTCTGTAAAAAGATCTATGCCAGTTATATTTCTCCAAGTTCGCAGAAAAGTGCTTAGTATTGCCTTTTACTTTCATACTTCAATATTTATACACAGAAACCCCTTTTCTAAGATCTGAGACAAGATGGACACAAAATGTAATTGCAATTAGAGATGTGCTGAGCTTCCAGAAAAAATATGTCTGGAGACTAAGTCGTGAAGAATACCTGCTGATTCCTGGGTAGTATGGGTACTTAACTCAGCGGCATGCTGTGCATCTAGTTACTGTTTGTATTTCACAGGAGAGATCCATTACCTATATCAATAGTGAGCAACCAATTATAAACAGAATGTATTACTTTAACTATCATAATATATTAGGTTGCAAGTGGCGAATCATGAAGATGATCTACAATAATTAGAGCAAATAGGCAGCAAGTTATGTACGTCTGTGATTCATCAGAAAACAACATTATGTGCAAAAATCAACCGAACTGTCACATTAGGTAGACTGGAGTCTTCACTTTCCTCCTGCAGTTTGCAGTGACAGGAACATCAGAGACCAGCTTTCAATGTTTAGCCCGAAGTATTAATGCTTGTGCTTTTGAATTATGATTTTTACTGGCAGAATTTCTGTTCCCCTAATGGCAAACATATACTTTTTACCATAGAGATGCACCCATTATTATGAGTAATACCAACAGAAAAGAAGACCAAAGTATAGTGTTCGTCTCAGTAGAAAACATGTCTATTCTGAAAAAGTTTGCTTACAAGATGTATCTAATTTATGTCTTTTCATTGGTCTGAAGTTTAGGAAATTCTTAGGTTTCCGGTGTGAAAAAGCAAATCTGATTAACTTTTTTCAATATAGACTCAACTAATAGAGGCATGAATTAATGAGTTCAGCTGGACTGTGGGAAATCATTATGATACTTCAAAGGCTTTTTATATAAGGTCTCATATTGTTATGTGCACATTACAGAATCAGAAACCTAATACAGGTGTCTGCATACTATGGTATACAGGACATATACAAAACAATTACCATCTCTAAAGCAGTCTCAGTACTACATCAAGTTAACTCTTTGACCATTACTGAACTAATTATAGCGGATACAATGAAGTTCCATCAAAGATCTTCTATACCTTATATTTATCTTCCTACAGATAAGACAGAGATTCTTGTAACTAAACATAGCTAATTTAATGGTTTAGATTTTCTGATCTTTATTTTTTTAGTCTTACTGAAAGTAAATGAGGATATCAGAAGAAATAGAGTTTATTTTCTATATGATTCTTTCAGGTGTATTTGGACTCATAGTATCTTCAAAAGATGATAGAACTATTCTGCCACAGCATAAATGGCATGGCATTTCATTTAATTTTGCATGCTGAAAGACAGCATAGCTTTATACACATTATCTGTGTGGTTCTCCATGGCTATTAGTGAAAGTTTTTCTGTTACTCTGAGTTAGCTGGTTAGACACAACATATATAATAATATGCAGGACTGGATGAGAAATCCTGAAAATTTCACAACTCCATAAACTTTGAAACCAACAACGCCCCATGCATCCTCCACAGCACTTTCAGTCTGAAAATAGGCATTTAGGAAGTATGTGATATTAGGAAGTGATGTGATTAGAAATTGAAGGACAGAAATAAAAAACAAATTAGTTTTAATATTTTTTGGACTTTATTTTATATGCAAATTTTCATTCAGCTACACAGTAGACTAGAAAAATAATATGCCACTATCGAGGCTCCAGATCCATTTGTCCTTCCTTATCATGATGATATTTAAAGATATTCTCTCTCTCTTCCTATCATAAAGAGTAAGCAAATAAATATTAGTTTTTCCATGGCAATTGCATTGCATTGCAGTGAAGGGTTGCAATTTCACATTACTGTAATTTGCTGTGTCTCAACTCAATGTTGCTAATTCAAAGTACTTTAAAAGGGGTATCACTACTGTACTGTGACCTCCTTTATTAAAAAAAAAATTTTGAGGATCTCTCCATGAACACATAATTCAACAGATATGTCTGATGAGCTGCTTCATCAGGGAGAGCTATTTGTTTGGAACAACGGTTGTAAATGTTACACAGAAATGGAATGAGTGAAACGGTGTCAGTAAGTACAACGCAGTTTATGTGGGAAGAAATATCCCATTCTATACATTCAAAGTACTGGATTCTAAATTTGCCTCAGAAAGAGAACCTGGGATTCAATGTGGCTAGTTTTTTAAAAGCATCATCTTCCAACCTTAGTAAAAAATGTAGCATTAGGAAAAAAAATGCAGGCGGAAACTATTTAATCTATAAATCCATCCATTGTATATTCATGTTGAGTACTGAATTTCTGATCACTGCATCTCAGAAAAAAAAGCATCAGACCTAGGAAAGAGGCAGAAAAGGCAGGAAGAATATGAAAATATTCTGAAGTCTTTCTGTACTGAAAGACAGTGGAATGGACCAGACTTGTTCAGCTTGAAAAAGAGGTAATTGAAAAAGGATATGATAAAAGCCTATATCATTATATATAGGAAATTCTCATTACTATGACATTAAAATAGAGATCTTTCAATTCAACTATCACAAGAGAAGTTCTAACAAACACACACAAAGTTTTCCTAAACAAAATCTGTAGTGCAAGTCACTATCACGAGATGAAGTAGACCAAAAGTATGAAAAATTTAAAAGGCCTTGTGGATTCATTGATACATATTTAACACAATTACTCTAATCTGACCTCTGACACAATCACAGAATGCTCATGGTTGGAAAGGACCTCTCAGATAACCGAGTCCAAACAAAACAAAAAAAAACAAAACCAAAAAAAAGCCCCACACAACCCCTGCCCTCACTAGAGCATGTCCTGGAGCACCATGTCTAAACGTTTCTTAAACACCTCCAGGGATGGTGACTCAACCACCTCCCTGGGAAGGCTGTTCCAGTGCCTCACCACTCTTTCTCTAAAGAATTTCTTCCTAATATCCAATCCAATCCCGCCCTGTCGCAACTTCATATCATTCCCTCTGGTTCTGTCATTAGTTACTAAGGAGAAGAGGCCAACACCCACCTCTCTACAACATCCTTTCAGGTAGTTGTAGAGGGCAATGAGGTCCCCCTCAGCCTCCTCTTCTCCAAACTAAACATGTCCAACTCCCTTAGCCTCTCCTCATATGGCTTGTCCTCTAAACCCCTCACAAGCTTCGTAGCTCCCCTCTGGACACGCTCCAGCATCTCAATGTCCTTCCTATAATGAGGGGCCCAGAACTGAACACAGTACTCCAGCTGAGGCCTCACAAGTGC
>VWZO01014670.1:0-21278 GCA_013396975.1 Bucco capensis
TTTTCCCCCCTCCCCCCTTCAAATCTAGTTTGTATTGTATGTCTGGACTTAGCGAATGAAGATCCAGGGAGGGCTCCACCCACGCTCCTCATCAGTGCCTTTTCCAAGCGTGCTGATAANCTGACTTCACTGGGCACTGGCATGCTCCCTATGGGAAGGGGGACAGGAAGTTCCTGGCCACTTCTCACTGCTCCTTGCACTTTTATCACCATCTTCAAACACATTCCAGGAGGAAGTGGAAAGGGAAGCAAACAGAGCTGCCTGGCTGTGCCCTGGACTGGTCTCTGGCTGGCCACAAGCTGGTTTGCATGGGGCTTGAGCTGTGTGAAGAGGCCCTGGCAGCAGAGACAGGACATGAGCTCACAGTCTCTAGAGCTGGAGTTGACCTGGAAAGATCACAGTCCGAAGTGGGTAAGAGTCAGGAGAGGACACATTTTATCATCATCTTCCTTCTTTTCTGTAGTGTTGCTGGTGTCCTTTGGATCTTCGGAGCCTCGTGAACTTTTCAACAGGAATTTAGGAACGATTTTCGGAAGATGACTCTTCAAAGACTGACTAAGCTCTTAAGTGTCCTTCTCCCTTAAAAATGACTCAAAAAGGACTCAGAAGGACCAAGTGATGGTGAAATCTGAAGTCAAATATTGGAATCACATGGCCAACTCTTTTGCTTTGGGGTCAGGTGGCCCTACTGCTCCATACCTAAATACTCTGGGAACAACAAACATTTATTCCAATGAGGCTCAGAGAGAAACCTGGTGCTCCAGTCCACAACAGCAAAATAGCGTGCGTACTTGTGTCTTCTTCTAGCAACCCTGCTAACACTGCAGAGAGGAGACAATGTGCCACAGGGACTTCCAAGACAGCCTGGAGAAGATCAGCTTGCCAGTACTTTCACTTGGAAAGGGCTCTGGATCTGAAGGTGCTGTAGCAATGTTTCGCCTCTTTGGTTCCAGTAATAATTTGTACTTGAACACACTTTTGCACTGTTTGGTTTGTTAATAAAAGGCACCAATGTCATCAGATCCCCTCCCCTAGGCCCTCTTGGAAGAGGAACAGAGAGAGCACATACAACAGTGAATCCTAGCATCTTAGCAAGTCAACAGAGAGGGCTGGGTGGTTTCTGGAGATCTCTGAAGGGTGACATTGTGGATCAATGAGGTGGTGAATCTGCTTGTAGGGTGCCATTATCTTCAGAGCCACTGTGGTTTTACATGATGAGAAAGAAGGCACCAGCTCCTGCTGCCACTCCAAGACAAACCACAGGGGGTTGGGAGGGCTTTTGACTAGTGGATTTTTGACTGCTCAGGTTGTTCTGAAGTTTTTAACTATTTGTTCTATATCTTTTCCTCACCTAGATGCAAAACTCTTTGGAGATGTGCTGTTTTCACTAGCTTTATAAAGCATTCTATACCCAAGGTTTTCTGAGTGTCACAAAGTCCTATAGACTCCTCAACTGAGACCCCAGAGCAGCAGGAATGAAGATGAGCTGTCTGGAGACAAGACCATGGTGGGTACAGTGAGAGCAGCAACTGCCCCAGGTGATCACTGCCTGAACCTCCCCACTGCTGCTGCTTGATCAGAGAGCTCAAGGTGATGGCAGCAGGACACAGGCTTGGGATGCAGGCTCATTTCTGTCAGGATATTTTGCCTTTGCCTCTGTATTCCCCTTTTCCTTCCCAAGCTCCCACACTGCTGGAGCACTTGGCTGTGAACAAGGCTGCAGTCATCCCTTCCCACCCGTGCCTGTGGCCATGCTGCACATACCTCCCCAGCTGAGCACAGGGGAGGGGGGCAGGATCTGCTCCAAGAAGCCCTGCTGGGTGGAGGAAAGCAGAGATCTTTCCTTTTCACTTTTCATTTTGATTGAAACACTGGATGCTGATGTGGGTTTTAGTTCAGGGAATTAATACCAACCAAGAGAACTGCAGAAAGATGAGATATGATGGGTTTTTGCCAGTCTTTTTTCTGTCCTGCAGAAGTTGCCTTGCGTTTTGTAAACAGGTGAGGAGGTGCCTGTGGTGGTGAACATGTTCTTCCTTTTTCTTCTTGGAAATCCACTCTCCATTAGTCTGGAACATTGGCTAAACTGGTGCTAATGAAATAAAAGGGTTGATTAGGTTACATAAAGGGTATGCTTAGGGGACAAAGGCAAATATTTACTCAGGCTAACTTTAGAATAGAAAACACCCAGGGAGATGACAAGTGAAAGAGCTGAAAAATCAACATTTCATCTGTCAGGCAGAGTGGTGAGTTCAATAGGAGGCTAAATAATGGGAGTGTGATGGGGAGAGCAACTCCATTCTTTTCCGACTCTCCATTGCAAGTCTTTGCAGCTATCACTTTCCCTCCAACCATTTTCTTACTTGATTGAACTCTGGCATCAACTGTGCAAAGCTCTTCAGCCTCTAAGGAAGACTGAGAGGCTTTGTGGCAATGGAAAGTCCAACAGGTGCCTGAGACCCAAAGACAGGTCTTCCTGAGGGCATAGTTCCCAGCCATGCCAGTGGCACAGGGCTGGGTGCTCAGGGTAATGCTCTTCTGATCAGGTAGAGAAAATAAGAGATGAACTGCACTGCAAAAATGCCTCTCTCTCCCCTCAGCCAAACCAGCTCTCTCCCCTCAGCCAAACCAGTAAGAACCAGTTTGGAGATAGCCATCTGCACTGAGCCAATGTTCTCCCAGTTAGGTGCGGAAAAGGCCAAATCAGAGAAAAGCAAATTGAGCAAGCTTGGCTCCACATGGAACCACCTGCGAACTGAGTTTGCTTGGGTTGGCATAGCTTTAAGTAACTAAAGATCTAAGCATGGCCTAAAATACCCTGAAAGAACACAGTCCCAACAGAAATAAAACTATTCCATGGGCCAGCCATTGAGTTACCAGCCAGAGCCATGCACACACTCCTGTCTGCATTTTCCTGGGCAGACAGGATAGGTTGTCACCTCTCCAAGATCTTTGTGAGCATGAGGATTGTGTTGAGTTTTGGGCCCCACCCTACAAGAAGGACAAGTGCTGGAGTGTGTCCAGAGGAGGGCAAGGAAGCTGGTGAAGGGTCTAGAGCACAAGTCTTCTGAGATGCAGCTGAGGGAACTGGGATTGTTTAGACTGGAGAAGAGGAGGCTCAGAGGAGACCTTATCTCTCTCTACAACTACCTGAAAGGAGTTTGTAGTGAAATGGGGAATAGGTCTCTTCTCCCAGTGATAGAACAAGAGGAAATGGCCTCAAGTTGCACCAGGGGAGGTTCAGGTTTTAATATTAGGAAAATTTCTTGCCCCAGAGTGTTCTTAGGCATTGGCCCAGGCTGCCCAGGGAGGTGGTGGAATCACCATCCCTGGAAGGGTTCAAAAACCATGTAGCTGTGGTGCTTGGGGCCATGGTTTAGTGGTGAGCATGGAAGTGTAGGATGGATGGTGGGACTCAGTATCTCAGAGGTCTCTTCCAAGCATAATGATTCTATGATCTGCATCCCTATGTCCTTGTGAACTCCACTCCACAGGAATGTGTGAAGCTTGTTTGAAGTCAGCTCTCTCTGCAGCGTTGCGGTCTTAGAATAACCTCCAAGAGTGTTCCACCACATCTGGGTTATTTCTAGCTGCAGCTGGAGATAAACAACATTCTTCCGGTCAAGGACTGAATCTAACAAATGTGCTTAGAAGAAAACTCCCAGTCCAGGTTGCTCCATGGAGAAGACCACTGACATGGATTTTTTAACAAACCAATAGGAAAAAAAAGCTTCATTCTTTCTGTATTTAGGTGTGTTACAAATATGGGCAATATTTCTGGCTCCTGAGAGCAGGAAGTGCTGAAATCACCAGTCAATGAAGAAGAGCTTCAGTAGGATGGGAGGAAGTGTGAGAGACAGGAGAGAGATAGATGGTCTGCAGAAAGATGGGAGGTGGAAAGGGCAGAGATTACTTCAGGCAAAAGTTGAGATACGAGTAGCACAGAAAATATGACAGGAAGCTGCTCTAAGGCTGGATGGCAGAAGGAAGGGCTGGCAGGCACAGATAAAGGAGGCAGGTGGAGCCCTGCCTGATAGCACCAGGGACTGTGCTGGGGCAGAGTGAGAGAGGAGAGGATGTTCCTGCAGAGAGCAGGAGAACTCTTTCTTCTGTGGTTTGGGGAGGCAATAGCAAGATCCGAGGCTGCTGACTAAGCAGGCGAACAGAGAAGAGAAATTAGCATGGAGCTAGTGATCATTCCTGAGGGAAGGATCATTCCATGCCTTAAAAATAGTGTCTGGAATGCCAGAATAAAGGCTTTTCAGGTGCACTGACATTGCAGACAGGCACAGTGTCAAGGTTTATGGCTGGGCAAATGCTAATCCAGTGACAGATATTCTCTAGCATCCCCTTTTCCCCCACTCCAGGGAGGAAAAAGGAGAAATTAACAGAGATAGAGAGACTTGGGGATTGGAAATGAAACTTAAACTACTTTAATGAAAATAACAACATGAAATATACACACACACACACACACACACACACACAAAATAGCACACCCAAACCCTCCTTGATGGCAACTACCTCACCATTGATGCTGTAGCAGGAGGACTTCAGCAGCATACAGGACATAGACTCAGGGGTTGGATGCTGCAACTCTTGGATTGAGATGGAAGGCAGAACAGACACAGTCCTGTAGGAGCAGAGCTGGGCTGCTGATCCTCATAAGACTCAGGGTGCTCAACTTTCAGGGAGGGTATAAACCCAAACCTCTCCTTATATGTACTGGTTGTTAATTAGGTGCTAAATAGGGTCTTAGACCTTATCTAAGAGACCCTAAGGCCCCAAGCTTGGTGTGAACGTTTCATGACCAATATGGCATGGAATACCTTGTTTAGACTCAGACTAGGACACCTATCTATATCAGCAGTCAGAAACAGCAATACACTGTTTTACAGGTGTCGACATGCCAGGCACAAACAAACCAAAGCCCTTCCTTTATAAATCAGCAGAGTTACAACCAAAACCATGCAGATTGCGTGGTCCTCAGCCCTGCTACCATGCAAGGGGCTGCATGCTGATGGAGATAGATGGGTTCTGGTGCCTGTCCCCTGCCCCTCTGCAGAAGGGGTGCAGGTTGCAGAGAACCTCAAGAGAGGCTTGGGAGAGGCAGTAGGTGTGCACAGTGCCAGCAGGACCCTTTCTGCTTTGGACATCGGCATATGAAGTTAGTGAGCTCTGTGAGAAGAGGAATGGAGGTGAGAGGATCAGTGAGAGGACAAGAGGAAATGGCCTCAAGTTGCATCAGGGAGGTTTAGCTTGAATATCAGGAAACATTTCTTCCCAGAAAGAGTTGTTAGGCATTGGCCCAGGCTGCCCAGGGCAGTGGTAGAGTTGCCATCTCTGGAAAGGTTCAAAAAACATCTAGATGTGGTATTTAGGGGCATGGTTTAGTGGCATGGGGTTGATAGGTAGATGGTTGGACTTGATAATCTTAGAAGTCTCTTCCAACCTTAATGAGTCTGTGAGGAGCAAATGGATTAAATGCTGTGCCTGAGCCCCAGCACCCCAATGCCTTTGTTTGCTAATGATGTGGAGCCATTTCCTTGGGGCAGGGGGATAAGCAAAGAAGAGATTTCCAGACCCTCTGGTGGAAAGGTTTGTGTTTAAAGCCCTGAAATGGCAAAGCAAGAAGTCACTTAATCAGTTCCCCTGTGTTGGCAACAGCTCAACTGCAGTCAAGAAGAGCCACCTGCCCCAGAGGTGACAGCAGGGCCTCCTGGCTGCCTTTGCCCATCCCAAACCACAGCACTGAATCAGCAGATATTTTCCTACCCTGATGTTGTTAGGCTAATGTGAATCCTTTTCCACTCTCTTTGTGCCCTTCCCTGGCTACAGCCTGCAGAAAGGCAGAAAGGAGGAGGTGGCTTTGCTTAGCCTTCCTCTGCGTTCCCCAGCAGAAGATTAAATCTGCTTATCTGTCCTTCTTCCTCTGCCTCTCCAGCAATGGCTGGGGTGGATGCCAGATCACTGCCCTCATCAGAAACGCCATTTAGAAAAGATTAGGAAGTAGTAATGGTGGTAAAGACAGAAAAAAAAAAAAAAAAAGCTTATAAGATAGCTCAGACCTAAAAACCTGAATGTATGTATGTTAGGCTGGTCTTGGGGCATACTACACAGCTATTTTTGTTGTCCTCATAAATCCTGAAGATCTTTTCCCTCAAAGTTTGTTCTCCATTAAAACACCCTTTTCCCTTTTTCTTATCTTTTTCTTGCCTTATTTTTCTATAGCATAATTACCTGAGTCTCCTTATCTTGACACTTTGCCTTCTTTCTTTTGTCACTGAGGCAATTTTCCCTCTTCAACTTCCCTTCCCTGTCAAACTCCCTTGCCTTTGAGCTCTTTTCCAGGAGCCTTGTTTCCTATTGCACACTGGAGATCCTATCTGTCAGCCTTCTCTTAGAGAGCTCGATTTTAATCCTTGCTCCTAGTCACTTGGGACTAACGAGATTGCTTTCATAAAGCCATAGATATTTACCCTGTAGTGATCTGGATTTAAGCAGTTCCACTCTTTTTTGTTACTACTTTCAATCAGTTACTTTTCCCTGTGAAAAAAATCAGGTTCAGGGTGGATTTTTTTTCTCTGCAGATCATCTAGTTGTATTCTTTATAGAAGGGAACATAAATATATATATATATATGTATGTGTATATATGTATTAACACTCCCCTTTGCTTTCTTTAACAGCCATGAATCCTAGGAGAGAATGGTTTGTGTTGTTTTCCCTCTCTTTCTGCACCCAGCAGTTGTTTAAGCCCTTTCTTTCCTTCAATTGTACCTCTCTTGGCTCCATGCACAGGAGCTGCCTGGGATTTCCTTAGCACAGTACAGCTTTGCTTCTCTGAGGCCTCAAGATCAAATGACTCTAATTCCTGTAAGCATCATGTCCTTCCTGTGCTCACTAAGTTGTAACTTCACTGTTCAGTGTCTCTCCTATTTCTTGTTCACCATTGCTTTTACTCAGCTTGTCTGTACTCATGGCATCTTTCATTTTATTTTAGTGGTTTTTTGTTTGTTTGGGGCTTTTTTTGTTTGTTTTTGTTGTTGCTGTTTTTATGGGGGTTTATATATATATTGCTATTTTATTAATATTATATTATATATATATATATTTGGGAACTTGTTGCCACCGGAGGCTGTGGAGGCAGACATGACCATCAGATGAGAAGAATCTCATGGACAACAGGTCCATAAAGAGATCCTAAAGAAAAGAAGGCATCCTGAATGCCTTCTTGAATACCCCCTCCCATCATGAATCCTACAGCTGCCTGGTGGGGCACCACACTACCTCAGACCTTGGGGATGACCAAGCTTTGTGTGCTTTCCGCAGGACAGATGGATACTGATCTGATCTTCAAGTTGCAGCAGGGGAGGTTGAGATTAGATATAGCGAGAAATACCTTTACTGAAAGAGTTGTTAACTCTTGGCCCAGGCTGCCCAGGGAGATGATGGAATCATCATCCCTGGAGGTGTTTAAGAAGCATTTAGACGCTCTACTTAGGGCCATGGTTTAGTGGCATGGTAGTGATAGGTATGGTTGGACTTGATGATCTTAGAGGTCTCTTCCAACCTTAATGATTCTGTGATAGCATCTCCTGCGCTCTCCTGTCTTCCCTGTGTCTTGCTAGATCATTAAACAACAGAACTCACACAGTTCAGAGAGGAGAAAGAAGAGCAGGAGCATGCCCCTTTGGTGTGGACAAATGCTCAGAGGTTAGCAGTTAAGAGGAGTTGGCAACATTTGGGAGGGCTCAGGTAAGACTGAGGTTCCAGGCCATCCAGCAGCAGAAGGCAGAGGGAAGATCTGAAGGTCACGGACTGGAGCCTCACTCCAGTGGGTAATGAGAGCAAATGGGACTCTTTTCACACCAGACTATCTTGTTAGATAAAAACATCCAGAAAGGAACAACTGATTTGTGGTGTTGCCCCATTCCAGCTCACTGTGGGTTACAATGAGAATGAAAAGAATCCAGAAAGGAAATAGATCTGGTATTCCTAAAAACTGGCAACAAACAGAGCTGCTGTGTGCTAAGGGGGAAATGTGTTGCACACAAAAGGATAAAAAGTGGTTGAAGCCAGTCTCAAGTTTGACTGACCCTTCCTGTATGGTCTGAGGAAGACTTCTCACCTCTTTGGGTGACAAATCTCTGCCCATTGAGCGCAGACAATACAAAACTGGGAGGAGTAGCTGAGCCACCAGAGGGTTGTCCTAGTGGCTAGAGGACTGCTCTCCTGCTTTCCTGGGCTGATAGGAGCCTTATCAAGTTCAAACAAGAAATGCAAAGTACTGCACCAGTACAAGCTTGAGGCTGACCTTCTGGAAAGCAGATTGGCATAAAAGGTTCTGGGAGTCCTGGTGGACACCAAGTCGAATATGTGACAGCAAATGCCCTTGCTGCAAAGAAGGCTGCATTACAGACTCACAGAAACATTAAAGATAGAAGAGACCTATAAGATCATCAAGTCTAACCATCTGCCTATCACCCCCATGCCACTAAACTGTGTCCCTAAGTACCACATCTAGATGTTTCTTAAACACCTCCAGGGACGGTGACTCCACCACCTCCCTGGGCAGCCTGGGCCAAGACTTACCAACCCTTTCAGTGAAGAAATTCCTCCCAACATCCAATCTAAACCTTCCCTGGTACAACCTGAGGCCATTTCCTCTTGTCCTCTCACTGTTAACCTTGGAGAAGAGACCAGTATCTAGTATCTGAGAAACATCATCTTGACTGAGTGTGTAATCCAATTCTAAAGGCAATTCTTCCTTTGGATGGATGTGCTGTAGTGTAAGAGTATGGGAATCCAGTATCAAAGCATCCAAAAGATAGGAAAATAATGACTGAGGGAAAGAAGTGTTTTCATTTTGATGTGTAATTAAGCTGTGGCACCAGAAACCCAGAGGTGGCCTGACTCAGCATCTTGGCAAACTTTATAGCACCATTGGACATGCATGAAGTGAACAGGAATATCAGAACATTAGTTATGGTGAATGAATGTTGTGCAAGATGTATTGTATCACAGAATCACAAAGGTTGGAAGAAACCTCTAAGATCATCAAGTCCAACCATATCTATCACTACCATACCACTAAACCATGGCCCTAAGTAGAGCATCTAAGTGTTTCTTAAACGCCTGCAGGGATGGTGACTCCAGCACCTCCCTGGGCAGCCCAGGCCAAGACATAACTGTTTTGGTAAAGAAATTTCTTGCTATATCTAATCTAAACCTCCATTTTTATTCATTCTCCATCCTGTAATGGGGTTGGGGGCTTTGTGTGAAGATGGGATCACCACTGCTCCCCTTCAGGATGTCCTGACATCTTCTGCTTGGCCCTTCTCACAGACCACTGGGGAGTCAGCTCAGCTTCAGGACTGCTCCAGGATGGCAGATTTGCAACTTGTGCTTCTTTATAACGCAGAAGAAGACAAAACATGCAAGCATATCATCTGTAGCCATAGAGTAATCTTTTGAGAAACAAAGATTTCTTATTTTTCTGTTGTGAAAACCTCTTTCCACTGTCAGCATTTCTGCATGGCTTGTGTCCACCTTATGAAGAATTCCGCTATCAATTTGGTCTACTTTGTTTTCCAGAAACCTAGACTGAAACTTAAAAATAAACTTCTAAAAACAACACCAAAATAGGGACAAAATACGGGAAAAGTAAAAAAAAAAAAAGAGGGCAAGGTTTGCCTTGAAGCCTGATAAAGAGGCAAAGTGTAACACTGCCCTGTTCCCTATTTACCCAGGTCAGCAGGCAGCTGCCTGTGGTCCTGCCAAGGAGAAAGAGCAGCAAAATGTTCCTGTTGATAGTGGTGCTTCTTGAAATCTCTTTTGGCAGTTGTTTGCTTAGCTCTAATTTATCAAGGCAGGGACACTGGGAAAAAGAGTGGTTCCAGTGGAAAGAAAACCTTGAACTCCTGGCATCAGGAGTGCCCAGTGAGGTTGTCCACAAAGCTGGCCAAGGCTCAGCCCAGAGCCCAGCACTGCCCCAGAAGGAATGGGGAGGTTAAATCTGGACAGAAGGCAGAGGTTGTAAAAAGAAGGCATTTGACTCCTGCTTTAGTGTGTTAGCATCTTTCTCTCCTGCAGAAACCTTTCATCTGCCTGTGTTACTTTAGACCCACCAAGAGCCAGACTCCTCCTGGCAACTAGTCCCTTCAACACAGAGACCTTCTGCAACTCTTCTATGATCTAAAGCTGGTGGTGGCTTTTTAAGTGCAGTTTCAGACCACAGGCAGAAAAAACAACAACAAAAAAACCCTAACAAATAAAAAACAACTCAGATCCTTGTTCCTTATTATTTGAGCTGTCAGAACATCAGTGCTGGAGAAACCAGATCTCTTTCACTTCAGCAATGTGGGGGGGACACTTTTATCACCTCCTCACATTAAGATCGAGGATAAAAAAAGAGTGGTAAAGGCAAAGAAATGCTTCAGGTTGAAGGAATCCTCTAGAGGTGCTGCAATTTGTCAGATGACATCCAGGGTTTCTGAAACTTTGGAACTCTTTCTTGGAGGACAAGGTCATTCCCTGTTGCTGGTTTTACACAGGACTGTAAAATAGAGCCTGAAGTCCATTGTGGTTGGACAACAGAGAAGGAAATCATTACCCCAGGAGGACATTGCTATTTTACCTGCAGCTTAGAGGAGCCAAGGGCTGCAGGTATTGGTTGGGGTAAATTTGCCAGCCAGCCTGGTTTGTTTCTGGGCTGCTGGTTCTGTGCTTGCCATAGTCAATCACAGCACTGTGGTTTCTACCTGTGTAGCCTCTGTGAGTTCAGATTAGCTGAAGAACACTGTGCTACTGAGATACTGCTCCAAAAAAATGCAAAGAGATGCTGTGGGAATGATCAGAAAAGACAGTTTCCCATCTGTCTTCTATTTTTGCATAGAAAGATAAACATGAAACAGTGGAAAGAACAAACACTTGCTGGGGGCTGGGAGCAGGAGGCAACAGGAGATACGAAAATTCTCCAGTTCTCTCAAAACAAAAATAGGCTTGCCTTGAAAGTCACAGACAGTGTTTGCACCTGAAAATACCTCCCACCCAGGGTCCTCAGGCTAAAATGAAGCTTACAAGATATTTCTAGGCCAGGGTGGCTATAGCTGCTATCAGACTATAGAAACTCAAATATCCATTAGCATGTCAGTTGCTTGCTTGCCTTGGAAGCCTCCCTCCCTGGCCTTCATGAAGAGCTAGGATTGCTGAGTCTGTGTGGATGAGCAGGAGACTTCCCCTGACAAGAAGAGTGGAGGAATAGTGCATCCTTTAGAGGAAAAGAAAGTCTGTGAGCTAGAGCAAAGTTTAGGCAACACCAATACATAGAGATCCAGAGAGGAAAGACAGAAAATTGAAGACAATTTAGAAGGTATAACTATGAAAAGCTGATCAATTCTCTTCTTTAATGCTTCTTTTTTTGATGAGTCAGGCAATCTGGACTTGTTAGTGATAGGTATAGCTGGACTTGATGATCTTAGAGGGGTCTTCCAACCTTCATGTTTCCTCTGTGATTCTGTGACTTTCACAAGGAGATGTATTAGCTCTACTTCATTTATCCATCACTGTCCTCAAACAGTTGAGAGCTCTGGGCATGAAGGGTTGTGGTACTTGCCCTAAGTGCTAATGTGCAAAGTGCTTTTATGTAACAAACCATCAGGGGATGAAAAAGAGCTCAGACCTGAGATATCTCCAGTGTGACAGTTCTGCACTTGGAAATCATTTCCAAGCAATGCAATGCTGTCCAGTTGTAGACTCCAGAAGACATCTGGCAGGCTTTCAAAACAATGTGCTTAGTGGAGCTAAGCTCTTACCAAAAATGAAGAGAAGGGAAGAAACAGTGTGGTAACATGAGCTCTAAGGAGACCCTTAGCAAGCCAGGCTAGAGAGCGGTCTTGAACATCAGTCCTGAAGGTATTTCAGCAGTAAAATGTCATCAAAACTGACAGATAATAAATAGCTGAATACACAGAATCACAGAATCATTAAGGTTGGAAGAGACCTCTAAGATCATCAAGCCCAACCACACCTATCACCACTGTGCCACTAAACCATGGCCCTAAGTAGAACACCTTTTCTCTTACACTGCACAAGCTATCCTAGCTACAATTAGTAGCTCTTTGGTATTCATTTCAAGGTTTATACAGTGTTCCCCAGCAATGGATCCAAGTGTCTTCCAGAGGACACTTCTAGTGGCCATCTGCCACAACAGGCTTGCTCAATTTCATCCACAATCCCAAAGAGAGCTTGTTTCAGCTGCTCAGCGGTCTCTAAGCTGTGGCCTTGGCTCCTGCTGGGGATAGAGCCAGTGTCTAGATCTAGGATTAAGGAACAAAGAGAGCCTTCAGAGCTCTCCAGACTAATCCAGTCTTG
Source organism: Bucco capensis (assembly GCA_013396975.1). Taxonomy (NCBI): domain Eukaryota; kingdom Metazoa; phylum Chordata; class Aves; order Piciformes; family Bucconidae; genus Bucco; species Bucco capensis. Next base: position 12,375 of record VWZO01014670.1, read on the forward strand.
GTTCTGGGGACATCTAGAAAATGAAAACACAGAAGGTGTGCTGTGGAGTGTACCTTCCTTCCTTTTTCTTCATCTCCTGATGTCAGGAAAATGGAGGAATTTGGGGCGTGACAGCCCAGGTCTGAGGCTCTGGAGAACTGCTGCCAAGGAAAAGAAGTAGAGATCTGTGTCTTATGCTGAAGTGATCTCTGAAGACAAGGATAGCTTACCTATTATTTCTGAGAAAATTGGGGCATCACTTTCCCTCTCTAATCTCAGAGCTCCATGATATCCTTCTTGATTCCTCTAATATTTCACAATGTTTGTGAAGTGCTGGGGAGAGCTTCAAATGGCTCTGGTTTATACTCTGCCCAACCTCAGAAAGAGGATCTGGGCTACACAGACCTGTCAAAGCTTCTCTTCTGAACATGCTCCTGTTTATCTCTGTGTCAATACTTCACACTAGATGAAAGAGCTGTTTGGTGTTTTCCTCTAGCATATTCACAAGGTAACAAATACATCTCCTTCCTGTCTTGGATTTGCAAGGGTAAGGAAGCTGACAGTTTTCCCTCTTCAGTCAGAAAGAAGGTCTCCTTTCCCTTGAGCATCCCCCACTCTGAGAACTCTGGGAGCATACTGATGTGTGCAGATAATGACTGATTTCTGATAAGCAGTGTGTTTTACAGCATCCTATCATCAGCAATTTTATTTTCCCTTCTTAACACCCTGAGGCTACCCTCTCAAAGTGAGAGATGCCCTCAGAATACTCCTCCGTGTTGGGAAATACATTTTCAACCATGTGTTGTTTAATATCTCAGCAATATTTACCTAACTTCACAGGGATTTCAGGTGGCTTTTGGGAGGGTATGTCTAGAGCTAACTCCCTAAGACATTGGCGAATCTGATTAGTTTATTTCTAGCTGTTTAGGGCAAGTTCTGATGTTTCTATACCCAGCAAGGGTGGTAAAGCTTTCCCAAAGCGTGCCAGTTCCAGAGGAAAGCATTGTAAATGCTCCGTATCAGCTGATAAATTTGTCCTTCCAGATAATGCAAAATGAGGCACAGGCAGTTAAGCTATTAATCATGTGTGTTTCAAGTCCCTGACAACCAAACTCACTAATGAAACAGCTTTTAAGGTAGTTAGAAGAGTGGTTCTGTCTCCATTAACACCCCACACACCTTTCCTCAGCCTCCTATTTCACTTGGATCATTTTAGAGCTGGATAATCTGAGAAAGTCCATGTCCTGCACTTTGGGCACAACCCCAGGCAACGCTACAGGCTTGGGGATGAGTGGCTGGAAAGCTGCCCAGCAGAGAAGAACCTGGGAATACTGTTGGACAGTCGGCTGAATATGAGCCAGCAGTGTGCACAGGTGGCCAAGAAGGCCAGCAGGATCCTGGCTTGGATCAGGAATAAAGTGGTGAGCAGGAGAAGGGAGGTTATGGTGCCCTTGTACTCAGCACTTGTGAGGCCTCATCTGGAGTACTGTGTTCAGTTCTGGGCCCCTCAGTATAGGAAGGACATTGAGATGCTGGAGTGTGTCCAGAGGAGAGCTACCAAGCTTGTGAGGGGTTTAGAGAACAAGTTCTATGAGGAGAGGCTGAGGGAGCTGGGCATGTTTAGTTTGGAGAAGAGGAGGCTGAGGGGGGACCTCATTGCCCTCTACAACTACCTGAAAGGAGGTTGTAGAGAGGTGGGTGTTGCCCTCTTCTCCTTACTAACTAATGACAGAACCAGGAATGGTTTGAAGTTGAGACAGGGAGGGGTTAGATTTGATATTAGGAAGAAATTCTTTAGAGAAAGAGTGGTGAGGCACTGGCACAGCCTTCCCAGGGAGGTGGCTGAGTCTCCATCCCTGGAGGTGTTTAAGAGATGTGTAGATATGGTGCTCCAGGACATGCTCTAGTCCTGGGGGTTGGGTGGGTTTTTTTTGTGGTGGTGTTTTTTTGTTTCGTTTTGGGGGAGAGGGGGGGTGTTGCGTGTGTTTTTTTTTTTCTTTTTGGTTGGACTCGTTGATCTGAGAGGTCATTTCCAGCCATGAATATTCTGTGAAAGCAACAGACTTCACCTTCCTCCTGTGCTGCCTGCAGGATGGGGGAGAGAATCTCCAAAAAACAGCTCTCCCACAGACAAAAGAGAGCAGCAGAGTTTGCACTCAGGTGGTGACTTAGTGTCTCCTGAGTTGCTGCTGGAAGTCTGTGCCCAGGACATTCTGCAAACATCTCCTCATAAAAGAGGTGCTAAACTGCACCTCAAAAGGGGCATCCCAACTGCCCATCCAAATTCATCTTGAGGGGTGTGGGTGTGTATATAGATGTGTGTGGCTACATAGAGACGTATATATGTGTAGCTATATACATATACACATAGCCACACCTGCTTTAGCCAAGGAGCTTTCGTGAGACACTGAGAACCAGAGTGGAGCTGTGGGAGAAGGCAGATCTCCTGTAGAGGGCATGCTGTGGCTACAGGAGGTACTGCAAATGTTTCTCCTCCTTTCTAAGCACTTCTGACTCTTGCAAGGCTGCTCTGTGCTCCCACCACTGTTCCCTCCCCACCATCTTCATGGCTCTGGAGCTGAGATGCTGAAAGTACTGCTTAGATGACCATCCACCTCCCAGGAGAGCTCAACAGCAACTGGATCATCCACCTTCTCTCCCTCTCTTTTTCTCTCCCCTTTCCTCTCTCTCCTCCTTTGTTGTCACAGTTCATTAGCTCAGCCAGCATGCTCTGTTTCAACACATTGATTTCAAGCTCCATCCCAGCAGTTTCTCCCAGAGGCTTATGAACACTTGCTGATCTTCACAGACACACTTTTTCTGCTATTATCTGGAAGAGATTGCTGCTGATTGATTGCCAGGAGGGTAAACTAAGAGCCAGCAAGAGCCAGCAAATCTCTTTCTCGTCCCCTCTCAGCTGCTTTTGGGCAGTAAGAGGGGAATAGCTTGTGCTCCTCACTGAGGCTAAGGCACTGAGATGGTTAATGAGAATATGGGCAAACTCAGCAGCTCTGGGTTCTTTTTCAGTTCATGGTGCAGGTGCTCCTGAAGGAGCTCTTTTTTTTTTTTGCTCTTTTTCTCCACAAGGTGCCAGTGCAATGAGACACTCTGACACATCCACAGCCCCAAGGAGCAGTCCTGTCTCCTAGAGCAGAAAGCCAAAGAAGTGTCATTGGTCACCACCATTTCTGCTGGTTTCCATGCTGGTGTCAACCCAATCCATTAAGGGTGGCACAAGAGGAATGGGTGAGGAGGGGGAACAGCTTTGCCCCACCAGCAGGGAAGCACAGAAGAGCAGGATGTGGAAACTCAGCAGAGCAAACAAGTTAATATTTTTCATGTCCCCCACCCCCATCACACACCCCCAGTGAAAATTCTTCCCCATAGAGAGCCTATGGAGAAAATCATAGAATCATAGAATCACAGAATCATAGAAAAGGGATTTCTGAGAGGGTTGGAGGGTGCCCAGCTCTGAAGAAAAGCCTGCCTCTGAGTAGAGGAAGCCTGTATCACAGTGGCTTTCTTGGACATTATTATTTAGCTCATTCACTTCCAAATAATTGCTTTAGAACAACAGAGAGATGCCCCACACGATCCTGACCTGCATTTTGCCTCAGTGCCAAGTCCTATCATAATGTGTTCTTCTGTGTTGAAATGGGATAGGGGACACCACCTGCTTGCTGAAGCTTTCTCTCTCATCTCACAGAACAGACAAAAGGCAGATTGTTTGCTGCAGTTTGACACATGGGGAGGGTGAGAGAATTGTAGGCTTGCACTTCAGCAGCTCTGAAGCACATCTCCATGTGCTGAAGTGATTTGCAAAATCAGGACCTTCAGAGGGAACCAAAGCCTTTCAAGAAATGAAGGTCCCAGTGCCAGCTGTTAGATGGGGGCTGGCCAAGTCCAAGTTTTCTGTCTTAATGATAGAAAGTATGTTTTTCCATGAAATTACATAAAAAGATGGGTGCCACTTCTCTGGAAAGTCACCTTCGCTCTACTGCTTCTCTGAGGCTTTTCTAGGAACTAGGAGCAGGTTCCTTTGGTTCCCTTTGAAGAGGACAATGTCACTGAATTTCAATCTGTTCATTTGCAGAGACCAAAGATAAATATTTCCCTGAACTTTGATCACCTGAGTCAAAAAAAAAAGGGAAATGTTTATAAACAGCCAATGATGTTATTGCTGCCATTCTTGGCTGAAATCACAAAGACTTATCAGTGTTCAGAGGCTTCTGAAGTTGGGTTTGGAAATGTCTAATATGAGTGTAAGTGAGCAATTTCCCGTAAATTAATGTACCTTGCTTTAGACTTCAGCTTAATAGCAAACCTCCTTTCCAAAACAAATGTCACAATCACTGCTTTATCTGTCTGTGAGCACTGTCCCATACCATTTGGCTATTTTGTCCTCTTCTTTGAGCAGAAAATTTGTATTAATCATCAGCTTCAATTACGGTAAATGAGCACTATCAATCTGGGATACCTGAATGCATAATCAGCAAACAAAGGCTGATTTCTTGGATGTTTTCATGAAAAGGATGTACCTTAATAAATAATAGCAAGCAATGCTAGAGATGACAACAACATGGCAAAGAGGGACTTGATTTGTGGCTTGGAAAGTGCCTATTCCGATCATTTAAGAGACCAGGAAATGACAAAGTAGCAAACACATTGATTCAGAGAACAAGCAAAGAAAAGAACCAAATTCTTTCTTGGCCTTCAGACCCCAGAAGGCAGATGGGTAGAGTTTCTGTGTTCTAGACTTCTGCTGCTAGCAATATTTTCGTGGTTGGTACCCCCTCAAGCTGCAGGAACACAGACAATATCCTGAGGTCACCAGAGCCCAGCCACTTTACCTCTTTTCCAGAGCTGCCATTTGGAAACTACACTGCTCAGACAAGCAGCAGAAGTTAAGAAACAGCTTGGAGTAGCTCTCACACCACTGAGGAGCCTGCTCCAAAGCTCCTTCTTGCGCTTCCTGTCCAAGAAAGTACCAGGGTCTAACATACATTGCTTGTCCTACAAAGCTTCTGGAGCAGACGTGCTTGCTCTTTTTCCAGCTACACAGTGGACCAAGGGAAGTCTCTCTCTCTCTTGCAGGGTGCCCAAATGGATTGCCATCAAGTGGGAACCTCCAAAGCCATGGCTCAGTATGAGCTTTCCCTGAGGAAAGCAAAGAGCCCAGTCTGTCTCCCTGTGTGCCACAGGGCTGACTGTGAGCCTGCTGACTCCCATGTGAGCCGGCTGACTCCCATGTGAGCCGGCTGACTAGGTGAGCCTGTAATGCTCTGCTCTTTGGACAGCTGTTGTTTGCCAGCCTTTGGAAGAGATTGAGGCTCTTGTTTCACAACCAAAGTGGAGGAAAACAAAGACATTTGGGAGTTGTCCCTGCCTGTTGCTGAATGGGAGGGTTAAATGGCAAATTGCTAAGCCTTCAGGTATCCATTTTCATGAGGAGCACAAGGTTACACAAAAACCTTTTACATAGAGCAAAAGACCCAAAACAACAACCCCAACAAACAGTTAAGGTCTTCACAGAACCACAGAGAGTTAGGGCTTGGAAGGGAACTCTGGAGATCATCTAGTCCAAACCCCCCGCAAGAGCTGGACAACCTCAAGCAGGTTGCGCAGGAAAGACCTTAAGATGACTTTGAGACCTCTGAATTTTAAATGGTCATCTCCAATTCAGAAGGGTCACTCTCCCAGAGGGAGTAAAAAGCCTGGACCATCTCACTCATCTAAGGTGCTAATCAGTGACAGCAGAAGCTAAAGCAGACCTCCTTGAGCTATAACCTGTGTGAAACCTATTCACCACCACCACTTGCCTGTGTGGATTGTCTCCTGCCCAGATGATAATGACACACATGCAAACAGAATCATAGAATCATAGAATGGCCAGGTTGGAAGGGACCCTAAAGATCATCTAGTTCCAAACTCCCCACACTGAGCAGGGATGCCAATCACTAGAGCAGGTCACCCAGGGCCACATCCAGCCTGGCCTTGAATGCTGCCAGGGATGGGGCATCCACAACCTCTCTGGGCAACCTGTGCCAGTGCCTAACCACTCTCCGGGTAAAGAACTTCCTCATAATCTCCAATCTAAATTTCCCCTCCTTCAGCTTATAACCATTCCCCCTTGTCCTATCACAGTCTGACCGTTTAAAAAGTCTCTCCCCTTCTGTTTTATAATCCCCCTTTAGGGACTGGAAAACTGCTATAAGATCCCCTCGAAGCCTTCTCTTTTCCAGGCTGAACAATCCCAACTCTCTCAGCCTGTCTTCATAGGGGAGGTTCTCCAGTCCTTTAATCATCTTTGTGGCCTCCTCTGGACTCGTTCCAACAGGTCCACATCTTTTTTATGCTGAGAAGAGACACTCACATGCTCACAAACTTCCTTAGATTATGTATTACCCTTAGAAACAAGGGCTAGAGCAAGTCAAACAGCTAGGAGATGTTACAGTAGCTATTCTTAGCTCTGCAAATGTGTAAAAACTCAGAAGTGCCTACTGCAATCCCTAATAGCCTATATGCCATTAGCAAAGAGCAATGCTGCTATTTATCTGCATGAATGAAAAAGACAAAGGATTCCCTTGCTTATCTCTGGGGTGAGTGCAGACTCATAGCACAGCTCCCCACCTCATGACCTCGTTGAGACCAAAGGTCTCCCCTGTGCTTCAGGGGAGAGCACCTTGAGCTCCAGCTGCTTCATGTAATAGCACAAGGGCATCAGTGTGGTGCTCCCCTCACCTAAAACCCTTTCTCTCACTTTGTTCAGGATAACTACCGCCTGGGGAGCAGCCTCCTGCTTGTGCCAAGGCATTTTTGTGCCATTAACCTGAAGAAACATTGTCTTGGTGAAAAGCGGGGACCTTTCCCCATCAAGCCTGGCTGGGACAAGAAGTCCATTGTGCTAGAAGATGCCCATAGACTGTGAAAGCTGCTGTCATCCTTGTTCAGCAACATTGGCCATGGTTTTGCATGGAACTTTGCCAACCCCAGGGGGAAGTGCAGTGTGCTGTGCTGGCACAGGGATGCAGGTCGACCTGCTGCTTGCTCACTGCTTGACTGGACACATCCTGTGCAACCTGCTCTAGGTTGTCCTGCTCTTGCAAGGGGTTGGGCTAGATGATTTTCAGAGGTCCCTTCCAACCCCTAACATTCTGTGATTCTGTGACTGAGCACTACTGCTTGAGCAGTCCTGGGGCCTGGGAAAGTCTCATGCCCTGGCAAGAAAGTGTACCTGAAGCTGAGGAGCAGGCTCGTAGCTCTCCTTTGTGAAGGCTCGGTGAATGGCTGAGGTAGGGCATGAGGTACACCAAAAAGCCTTAGGAACTCATTCCCTTGCTGCAAGTACAGTGAGGGGGATGTTCTCTGTCATACCTGAATCCTGCTTTAGAATAAGAAGCTAATTACCTTAAATGAAGTCTCAGTACAACTAGTGAACTAGATGTCACAGATCACAGGATGGTTAAGGTTGGAAGGGATCACCAGAGGTCCTCTAGTCCAACCTCTCTGCTAAAGCAAGGTCACCCAGAGCAAGTTATACTGACAGGAGAGCAAGTTATACTGACAGGAGAGCAAGTTATACTGACAGGAGAGCAAGTATTGGTTTCTTTCCTGCAAGCTTCACCTCAGCTCCCCTTGGTATACAATCCCTTCACTGCTCTGCCTCAAAATTCCTTTCTGCACCAAGTAAACAGGAGTGCAATCTTTTCCATTCATTTTAGTAGGTTTTGGAACGAGGCTTGCAGATGTGGGTATTCCAGCTGCAGTGCGGTTTTTGCTGCCTGTTGTCTCCTTTGAAGTTCTCATTCACAGAGCTCCTCACACCAGTCCATAATCCAGGAGCCAGAAAGGCATTTATTAGCTCCTTGTAAATAGACCTTTGGGGTGTCATGACAGCAGGACAAAGGATTTGGGGGCTTATTCACTGAAAAAGCTGATGCTTTTCACAGATGTGGGTCACTGAATCTGACCCAAGAAAGCAAACTCAGTTCAAAGCCAAACTCTTCCACTCAATCCACTCATGAAAGAGTTTCAGCAGCACTGGGTTTGGAACCATTGGGCAAAAAACCATGAAGCCATTAGCACATTTCTGATAGTTATTAGAAGCTGGTGTTTCCTTCCCTGCTAGTATGCCTTGAGGTTTTCCAGATCTGCTATCTCTGGAAAAACCTGAGCCTGCCTTAGCTGTTCCCTTGCCTGCCATCAGCTGGGGCCTGCTTTCCATACCTCCTCCTGGAGTCATTTACTCCATCTAGAATAACTCAGCAGTTGATGTTACTCAGGACTCTAGGGTGCCATTAATAGCAGGAAACTACAGAGGGACTGATGTTCGTATAAACAGTTGCTAAATTCCATATGATTACATGTATATATAAACACATGAATTTATATATATATGTATGTATATATGCAAATATGTACAGAAATAAAGCAGATTAAATTACCCAAGCAGCATTATTTTTCATAGGATAAATAGTGAAAAGAGACAAAAGAAGCAGTAATTGTCTCTGAATTTCATAGAATCATAGAATCATAGAATGGCCAGGTTGGAAGGGACCTCAAAGATCATCTAGTTCCAACCCCCCCGCCACAAGCAGGGATGCCGAAACACTAGACCATGTTGCCCAGTGCCACATCCAGCCTGACCTTGAACACTGCCAGGGATGGGGCAGCCACAACCTTTCTGGGCAACCTGTTCCAGTGCTTAATCACTCTCCTGGTAAAGAACCACCTCCCAATCTCCAGTCTAAACCTCCCCTCCTTCAACTTAAAACCATTCCCCCTGGTCCTATCACACTCTGATCTCCTAAAGATTCTCTGTCCCTCTGTCTTATAATCTCCCTTTAGGTACTGAAAGACTGCTATCAGATCCCCTCGAAGCCTTCTCTTCTCTAGGCTGAACAACCCCAACTCTCTCAGCCTATC